>RJWH01003917.1:0-128772 GCA_004363575.1 Solenodon paradoxus | reverse complement strand
GAGAAATAAGCAGTGATGTGTGGCTAAAACAGACCAGCCTCATTACGCGTACTGAAAAACATGATCTATTCAGAGCAGATCTGCAGCCTCATCTTGGACATGAAGGCTGGCAGGGACTGTCTACATTTAGACTGGTTGGTCAGTCCACAGAGTGATCTGAAGAACAGTGGGAAGATACCTGCCTGTGACTGCACCATTCTCTATTCTAATTAAAAAGAAAACAAGAAACAAAATTGTAAGAAAGTTATTCTCTTAAGGAAGATGTATCAGTAAATTACACTTTGGTATAAATTCATTTTCTCAGATATTTTTGTGGAGGTGATTGAGGACATATTAATTAAGCCAGGTTCCTGATTGAAATCAGGTTTTGGAATGTCAAGATGTCTGAGACCCCTGGTATGTGAGTTGGGGGTCAGAAGTGTTTCTAGTCGGGCATAAGGGAGAATAAATATTCTTAGGCTAACACTAAAAGGAATCTATGGTTGACTTTGTCCCAATCTAAAAAGATAGAACTGACTGAAAAACAAAGAACTGGGGATTGCAGTGCTATTATGAATTATTATTGAAGTTACATACATAGACAAAGTGGGTCCAGAAAAAATTTGATATCTTTCTGACAATTATTCAGAACAATTATTTCTTACACAACCTTTTGGATTCCTCCAGCAGCTAGGATGGAAGATGTCTAATAAGCATTTAAGACTAACTAGCTGCCTTTAAGAAATGACACAATTTTCTAGTGAAGTTAAAAGCTACTGTGGCTTAATTACCATGGCCTAAGGGAAAACACTCGGAATAGCCAATTATCATGTTAGAATCAGCTCCATGTTCAGGAATATATTTTTGCATTACTCCATAATATAGACATCTAATATATAATTGTTAATACTGTAGCTAGTTTTTCCAGGCAGCTGGATTTCCCAGTAATAGAGGCAATTATTTTTTCTTTTTAATCACCAGTTTCCCTTCAAAGATATTTGGAAGTTTCCTGTAACTTTCAGAGCAAACTCTCTGGCTAAAAGCTGTGAGCAAGTTAAGTCTATGCCTTAGCCTGACTGAGGTGAATACTTGCTATCCAATCAGATTTTGTTTTTTTTCCTTACAAGTTTCAGGAAAATGATAGTAATTTCAACCAGGGTCAGAAGCAACCATAGCAGAAAAAAAATCTATTTGAAGATATAATTAAATCCACATTTCAAGGCCAGCTTCTTAAACCACAAAATCTCATTCTTAGACCTGTTTTGCAAAATTGATGATAGCTTTAATTTTTCAGATGGTTGCTTATTATCTGGGGAACAAATTTCTAAAAATAATGCCCTAAAATAATTAATTATCTGAATATTTTAATGGATTTTTTTTCTAATTACTGATACGTCAGGAAACAACAGTTTTTCCTTCTAAAAATTTTCTCAGTAAGATATAGTAAGAAAAAAAATATCCGTTGTGCCCTGGACATCGTATTTGTAATTTACTCTCCATTGTTTCAGAAAAATAATCATTTATACACAAAGTATGATAAAACAAATATGGAAAATCTGAGTAGACTACATGGCAACGGTGTGCCCTGGTGGAGCAGTGGTTGATTGCAGGCTACATACCCTCCAATTGCTGAGGTTCATGTCCCACGGCTGGCAGGAACAACCAAGATGAACAACTAAAGAAAATAAATAAAAATGCTTCTTCATCCTCTGTCTTCCTGCCTACCTGCCTCTGTTTACTTTCATTCTTCCCTGTACTTTTCCTTTTTTAAAAAAAAAGTATATGGGAACCAATTCTTTGGATATCTTTGCAACTTTTTGGTAAATTTGAAATGATTTAAAAATAAAGGTTTAAAATAATATATGAAGTGAATGAATGCATGTAATGAATCACCTATCCATGCTGTAGGAGAGGAAGTATATTAGCAGGCAAGTACCTTGACAAAATTTTGGGAACCATAGACTTAGAAGACTACAAGTGACCTAGCGCAAAGCTAAGTGTATATTTCTTCCTCCCCAGAGATAATTTCTGCTCTTAAAATTCAGATTTACACTGTTACTGGAAACCCGTTTCTCTAGGATTCACCTTCATATCCACTTCAGTTCAAACTTTTAAACCAGCAGTAGCATTTTCCCACTTGAACACAGTCAGTTTATAAGCTTAGTATTGGCTATTTACCAGCATATTGTGCCTTTTTTATTGTTCATAGAGAAAGAAGAAGGTTTTTAATTCCCAATATTTTTATCTCCATCAGAAGCTTGAGTTTTGTCTCCATCAAGATTTAGGGTCCTGTTTGAGAAACTGCAGAGGCCTGGTTGCCAACTAAATCTAAGGAAACTTCTGCAAACCTCCAGCCACAGGTCAACTGGAACATTCTAGGTTGCCAGCACTTGCTGTAGGAGCTATGAGAAGAGGAGACAGTTTACATTTGAACTTGCAACCGCACTGAAGATCTAAACCCATTCCACCGCCACCCTCCTCAAACATGCTGGAATCAATCAATCCATCATCCCTTTCTCTTCTTTTATGTTTGCCTTTCCTCCTTTCTGGTGATGGCTACAGTGCTAATAAATAGGACCCTGGGGAATTGTAAACTTTGAACATGGGGAAGTAAATGCTTATTCAAGTGCCAGTTTGAATAAAGAGGCCAATATTGTATTAAGATGATGACTCTGTGAGCAAATGGTAGAGTTAGCAAAATATGGTCATCTGCCTGAGTTGTCACCTAGTATTTGGCCTGGAACCCAGGAACCACTTTATATTGAAGGACATTATTTTCTTATTCTACTTGGGCCAAACAAGTTCAGTTTAGAAGGAAAATAGTATTTTCCCCAGTAACCTATGGAGGACACATAATTTACATGTAGAGAGAAGGCTTATCCAGAGGTCTAGGCCTCAAGGGTCTGACATTCTGGCATTTACGTCCTTCTCCCTGAAGTTCTGATCATAACAATCTCCTGTTATAACTAGTAAATATCATTTACATGTGCCTATGTGCCAAGGACTGAACTAGGTAATGACAGAGCTAGACAGTCTTATTTAATTTCTATAATAACCCTGGGAGCACATTTATAAATGCATTTCTCCATGTCACTTCAGATTATATCTGATTTCACAGCAGTGCCCTTTCCCAATGCAAATCTGACAGTTCCTCCAAAGGCTCTGTTGATTTTTCATTCCTTAGTTCTATCATGATATAGAAGTAAAAGCCAGTTTCTCCATCTCTAGCCTGACCATTAAGAGTTTCCTGTTTCTTAAAATCCTTTCCTTGGTAGAACTGAGTTCCTCTAACTGAAAGTCCCATTTTGATATGTTAACATTCTCTAATAGGGACAAAGACAGCCTAACGTGTGTTCAATAAAGCAGCCCATTTGGTGAGGAACAGAATCAATGAGTAAGTTAATATTATCAGTCTTTTGCTGGAGTGTAGCCTTGCTCACCTGGTGCCTAGCTAGGATATGGTCTTAATGAGCTTAATGCAACAACAGCATGGCTTCATGGTGTTTGATTTTCAAATGGTGCTCTAATCCTATTATATCCTTGAGAAGCAGGGAAATGGTGTACTTTGGATGGATTCAGGAACTGATTTTGAGCCTGTTCTTAAAACCAGCCTAAAACCTTATTATGCGTTCTTCTCATCTTTTCATAGTCCTCAATGCAGGGTCTATTTTTTATAGCTCAGAAACTGCCACCATGTACAGCATAAGAACTCCATGGCCTTGTCCCATGGCCCAGGTGGCTGAAATGCAGGTTATTAAATCTGTAAGTACAGGTTCCAGACCTATGGGTGAGGTGGGTGGGGTAAAAAAAGGAACTCCTATGGAAACTTCCATAAACTGGACCCACATGCTGCTGACGTTAATACTGACGACTATATTCATATCCTATTGCTGCTATAATGAATTACCACACATTTAGTGACTTATAAAACAATGCAAATTTGTTCTCTTCTCATTTTGGAAGTCAGAAATCCAAAATCAGTTTCACTGCATTGAAGTCAAGCAAGGAGTTGGCAGAGCTGTTTGCCCCTGGAGGTGCTGAGGTAGCATGTTTTCTGAATTATTAGTTTGTGGCCCCTTCCTCCATCTTCTTCCACTTCATCACTTCTGTTTGCATAATCACATCACATCACCTCTCTCTCTCTCTCTCTCTCTCTCTCTCTCTCTCTCTCTCTCTCTCTCTCTCTCTCTCTCTCTCTGTCTCTCTTTAAAGGAAAGGTACAAGCAAGAATGAAGGCAAGTAGGCAGTTAGGCAGGAAGACAGAGGAAGAAACATTCTATTTATTTTAGTTAATTTTAATCTTGTTTTTTCCAAGGATATATGTGGGACTACACCCAGTAGAGTAAACCACTAGGCCACAGGGCGTGGCCACATTACCTCTTTTATTGTCTGTTCTCTTTCTGTCTCCCTCTTTTTTTTTCCTTTTTGGTTTTATTTAAGGAAAAGTGCAGGCAGGAATGAAGGAGAGTTGAGGCAGGCAGGAAGAGAGGAGGAAGAAGCACTTTATTGTATTTACTTGCTCACCTTGGTTGTTCTCCTCAGTCCAGCTCTTGAACCAGAGATCCTGGGATGTGTGCACTAAACCTCTACTCCACCAGGGCACACCCTCTGCCTCCCTTTTTTAAGGACACTTGTTATTACGTAGGGAACCCCAGCTAATCCAGGATAATTTCCCCAGTTTAAAATGCTTATCTCAATCATATTTGCAAAGTTTTTTCTGCATACAAGTTAATATTCACAAATTCTAAGTACTGGAACATGAGAATTTGGGGCAGGGGCATTATTCAACCCACTACAGTGACTTTTGTCCCAATCATACCAAAAGTAAGATGACTGTTAATATTTTCATAATTTACCTTAACATAGAGACAGTATAATGAGTGTGTGTTCAAGGTAACTTAATTTGCATGCTAAAGGTACTGATTTAATACCTGAAATACTACAGTCAGTATTCCACACATATGAAGATAGGTGATTCAACTATTGCTGACTGAATTTGCTCCAGAGGGATAATAGAAACAATTTCTATTAAATTTCTATTAAATATATAAATTAAAGAGTGTTCAAGATATGTGGTAGCTAGAAATACCGCATGGGACCTCACCCCTTGAGTAAATGGGGTATAAAAACCAGGTTAAGGTTAAGTCAACTAGTCAAACAGTTTTAGTGGCACACTCTAACTCTCGAACTCATTCAGAACAGGTGCTTTTTAACTTCATTCTATAATAAAGAATGACTTCACTTGCTCTGTCTGAAAGGTTAATTGGTCCCATAATGAGAAATTGTTTTATATGCCTCAGAATGATCATTTTATTCAAAATGCTTGCTGAAGTGCTTAAAAGACATAGAATTGGAACTCAAAGAAAACTTTCAGTACATATTTTCATGCTTGTTAACAAGTAGCTGAACATACGGCAGAATTCTTCCCGAGACTTGCTTTAATTAAGACATGCCACCTGACAGACTGTCTCTGAGAAGGAGGGTAATCCTACTGACTTCTAGTCCTCAGAGGTTCCTGTAGTTGTCATAAAAATCTAACAAACTGCAAATGTCCAAACTGGTCAATCTCAGTTTGTAACCGTCAGTCAGAGGTGTTCAATTTGGACATATTTTCCTCCTGTCATTTTTCTTAAACTTTTAGTTCCTGCTTCCACTTTTCTCTTTATATCTATTGGCATATGATAAAATGATTAAACAATAGCAGGTAAATATCTGCAAATAATTTCAGGGACAGCCAAGTCATCTGACTGGATTATTTGATTGCTTCATAGACAAATGTGCTCACTCAGGATTTTCTATCAGATTCACAGAAATTTAATCCTATTTTCCAATAATAAAATTGTTCTTATATAAACACTAGAATTAAATACGTGAATAAGTCATAGTGCAAAGAGCATCATGGCTTCAAGGGGTTTTACCAGTTGGATTCAGTTGCATATTAACTTGTCCTGCCCTCCAGCCTAAATAGCCTTCTATATAAGCTGCCAAATTTTATAAGTATCTTGTATGGCATTTGAATATACTTGCAGCATAAATGACAAATACAGGCTCGGCTTTAGAGTATTTGCTTCTGCTTCAGACAGGGGACTCTGGAATGCTTTTGTTCTGGCCACCTGCATAGAGCAGTCTGCTGATTGTTCTCTTGCGTTCTAGCGATTTTTCTGTTGTCAGTTTGTTTTTCACAATGCTGCTGTATCTCTTAGGGCTCTCTGTGCCCTCAGTAGATAGATGTCTGTCACAATCTCTTGTTTTACCTTTGTACTGTCCTTAGTAATCTTGTCCACATCCAGGACATTAGTGGTGACTCTCTACAGGGATTATTTCCAGTTCTCTAAGCCCGAATCTCACTCCAGTCTCTAAGTTCCAGGACAACTTTATATCTGCTTTCTAGACCTTTCCACTTGTTAATCATTTCAAAACTAAATCCATTACAAAAATCCTACTCATCCACATCCACCTTTCTTCCTGGCTTTCCCTCTTTCACTTACTTCCATGTCCCCCAGCCTTGGGATTCTCTTTGTGTTCTGACCTTCTCTGGATTCTTAAACATCTTCACCCCACCTGTGGGTAAGCCTCTGGCCATCCAGGAGTTGTCCCTGACCTGCCCTCACCCGTCAAGTGTAATAGCCCCATGTTAGCTCACACGTCATTATAGCACATGTCTCCTAACAGGGTTGGATGTTCATATCCCAGCTATCCTATGTATTCTAAACTGCCAGAGTAGAGGGGCTTCATCTTCTGTGTTTTCCAAGGTACCTATTTCAAGGCCCTGCAGATAGTACTGAGCTTGGGAGAGTGAATGTGGAGTCTGACCAATTTTTCTGATAGTTTCTAGAGACCATGATCCTAAATTCTATTTTAGTTAACCCCACAAATTCCCAGGGGTCCCTAGATGCCTCTTGGATTAACACAAAGTAAATTTCATGATAAACTTTTGGGGATCAATAAGGAAAAGAACTAACCATGTTGAGATTCAGTGAAAGGTGCCAGCAGAGATATTAGGATGTGAGTCAACTGAAGGAGCTGTGCAATAGCAGGTCCCCCAGTCTAGAGTATAGGGCTGAGCTCAGGGCCACTTTATTAATAGCTCCTGTAGCACTAGCCTCAGAGACATTTGAATAAAACAGGTAAAGGGAGGCTTACCAGAAGTTAAAAAACCATGGTGATAATTTAATAAGCATTCTGCTGGCACACAGGCCACTTCAGGCAGGCTGCAAGGGTACGAGGACAGTGGGAGCACCTGATCCCCGTGGCCACAGCCGCCACCACAGCAGTGGGAAAAGTGACTTCTTCCCTTGAGGACTCCTAGCATAATATTCAACGTTGTATAAGTTTGTTGAATGAACAGACAATCCTGATGTCTATTGTCAAATTACTCTTCTTTTTTTCATATATCAGACAAGAATGAACCCAGAAGCAATGCCAAGGGCAAAACTTCCTCTGTGCTGACTTAACACTGGGTAGGCTGATTAATGGTCCCCAAAGATACTCAGGTTCTAATGCCTGAAGACTGTGACTATTAGCTTATATGAAAAAAATTAATTTGGGCAGATGTGATTAAGTTAAGGATCTTGACATGGGAAGATTATTCTGGAGTATCTAGGTGCATCCTAAATGCAATCACAAATATCTTTATAAGAGGAAGGCTGGACAAACAAAAGAAAAAGAACAAAGCAGCACTGGAGATAAAATATATAAACCATTGGCTTTGAAGATGGAGGATGGAGTCACAAGCCAAGTAACACCAGCAATGTGACTAAATGCTAGAGAAGGCAAGGAAAAGCCTCTGTACTCCTGTCAACACCATGATTTTAGCCCCATAAAATTAATTTCAAAATCGGAACTCTAGCATCCATAACTGCAAAAGAATAAGTTGGTGTTGTATTAAATAACCATATTTGTGGTAATTTTTTGCAGCAGCCACAGAAAATTAGCACAGATACTAATGTTACGCAATCCCACCCACCCTGCTTTTAGCAGTTCAGACCACAACACACAGCATTTCACATTAAATTGTCACAAAATAATCAGATCCACAAATCATTTCTCTTTCAAGTGTCATCAAATGAAATTCTAACATTAAAATGAGGAAGCCCTGAGCAACACCCGGGGTAGCTTTGGGATTTGCAGACCAGTAGTTTCAGCTAAGATAGGAAAGCAGTTTCTTCTGCAGGTTTTCTCCCTTCAGGAGAGAAAGCAATGCTAAAAAAAAATTAATATTTCACACCAAAATCCAATACATTGCTTTGTTCTTGCAGTATTCAGAAGATCCAAAATAATAGTTTTGTTCATTTCATTACAGCTTTGATGGGAAAAAAGAAACCCTAGCCTATGATGAACAAAACATTATTCAAGAACCTGCTGTCATTCTATGCCATTTATTTTATCAAAGTGTAGCTTCTAAGAACCTATTAACATTAAGTGAGGACTTGGTGTTGTTGGAGTAATTGGAGATTAGTAGAAGAAGGCTATGAATCACTAAGGATAATGGCTCAGAATCAACAAATTCCTTCCTTCTAAACTTGCCCTGGTTCAAATCCTCATTACCTAGGCACTAAATTGTTACTATAGTTTTGGGATTTTTTTTTTTTTGCCATCATTCCCAGGTCTTGAACCAGGTGGGTCCATTGGCTTTACGTGAGCTGTACCTTAGCTGTCTTAGCCACCTGAGCCATAGGGGTACACTTGCAATAGCCTATTACTGCATGACTACTTCAACTCATATGCATCTATAATGGAGATACTCAAAGCAGAAAGAGGAGATGCTCCAGGAGACTCCCAGAATGCAAGGAGAGGAGAATATTTCCAACACAAGAACCAGCTCCTACCCTCACACCAATATCAAAGGAAGGAACAGCAACAACAGTTGATGATGATGTGTTCTGGACATATGAATGGTTGAATACAAAAGAATGAAAACCACTGCCCTAAACTGTAATATATTAAAAGTTTCAACTGATCATCTCTCTTTTTCACTTAAAAATGGACAGGGTATATACACTCAAGAGAAATGAAAACATTTGTTCACACAAAACTTTGCATACAGATGTTCATAGCAGCATTATTATAATAGCCAAAAAGTAGAAACAACTCGCCAAATATTCATCAGTCCACAAACAAAATGTAGTCTATCCATAAATAGAATATTATTTGACCATAAAAAAGAAGTGATGCCTTTTGATAATATTATGCCAATGTGAAAGAAACCAGCCATATGTTGCAAAATTCTATTGATATGAAATGTCCAGAATAGGCAAATACATGGAGACAGAATGTAAATTAGTGGTTTTCAGGGGCTCAGGATTTGGTGAAAAAGGAATGGGGTGTGATTTATATAGGGTAGGGTATGGGGAGTGTGTGATAACAATGCCGTAAAATCAGGTTGTGTGAATAGTTGCACGACTGAAAATACTAAAAATGATTCCATTATATTTGAATTATATTGCTATAAAACTTTATTTCAATAAACAGAACCTTCCAGGGCTCTCTGAGAAGAGGCTCTCAAACTTTGCTGTATAGCATGATTATCTCTGGAACTTGCTGAAACAAGGACTTCTGGGCTCTACCTTCAGAGTTACTGATTCATTAGGTTTATGTGGAATTCAAGAGCTTACATTTATAACAAGTTCCTGGGTCATACTGGTATTGCTGGTCAGGGACCATGCTTTGAGTGACTGACTAATTGATGGGCTCATGCTGAAGCTCTTCAGCTTGGCCGTAAAGGTCCTTCACAACTTGGCTTTGCCTCTTTTACACCTGTGTCTCTCATCTTACCCTTAATTCATGTAGATCTATTTCTAATTCCCTCATATTTTCTGACCATATACTGACTGTACCTCTGTGGCTCAGGTGTCAATTACCCCTAGTGTCTAGCCCAGTCCCTGGTAGAGAGCATATATTCACTGAATATTTTTAGACCAGTGATTGGGCCCACACCACATCAGCATGTCATCATCTTACAAAAATGGGTAACCACGTCTTCCTAAAACTGATGCTACCCCTTTGTCCAAATTCCCTGGGATGGGGGCTATACAGAAAAAGAAATGGAAAAACTAAAAGTATTCATGAAATAGAAACCTAGAAATTCCAAATATACTAAACTATATCAGTCATTCATCCTTGGGCACATAGTCAAAAGGAAGATAGCATTAACTAGCCCGAATGTTTCATAGACTTCTGAAATACCACAAAGAAATATGTGAGATTCTTTTCTATTAATACAAACAAAAAGTACAGCAGGCAGCTTTATACCTGAGCAGAAGGTAGCGGCTCCAGCTGTCAGAATTAATGTGTCTTCACTGTCACACTTTGAGATGTGAAGGCTACTAAAAAAATCATGTTTACTTAATATCACCATATTATTCTGGGAAAACATTATCTAGACTATATTATATATATATGAAATGCATGTGTGTGTGACATATTGGAATCCATGTGACATTCAGCCAGGTCTTCTCTTTGACATAAGTTCTTTCCTGTCAGTAGGCTTGGACCTGTTAACTTATGTGGAGCTGCACAGAACAGACCCCAGGGAGGATTACCCTAACCTTCCATGCTGTCGGCTCCCTTAGCCACATGGATGCTTTCCTACCTGCTGTGAGAAGACTGCCTGCTATCCTAACACTCTTCATATCAGGCCTCTAGCTATGCTGACACTTAGATTTCTGCCCTGTCCACCTAGAAATTCTGGTGGCGGTGGTGACACTGTCATCAAAAAGCTGCCATGGAAATATACTGCTTTTAAATTATTGTATTTGAATGTGAATTACAGGATATATGCCTCTGTTTTGTTCTCATAGTTTGATCCCTTGTCAAAAAGGATTATAATGACTAAAAGACAACAGCAGTCTATAATCTGGTTATTCTCCACAAAGAATTAAAAGTGCACAAAGAATTAATGACTAATTGCCCTCTAAGAGAATGTCTTTCACCAGAGGATTCACAATACTAGCCCTTCTTTGTGTCTGCTTCTGGATATGCAAGGGAGAGTAAAGAAGCAATTTAGGTAAAGTTCTATGAATTTGTTACTTTTTCTTTAAAAAAACTGTGTAATAATAGTGAATCTACAGATTGGCTAGCCATCTCTATTTGATTGTTTGCCAATAGGGATTTTCCTCACATTTAGGAAGTGAAGGCAGAGGCTTACAGTGCGGGATCCAGGCATTTCGAAGATTCACTCCCAACAATTTAACTGAAAACCTTATTGCCTGTGGCCTTTGGCGCCCACAGCATTATGTTGTGAAGTATTAGTTCAGCATGCCCAGTAGTTCACCCACACAGAACAGAAACTGCCTGGGGTGACTAAATGCAAGGCCAAAAATGATTTCTGAGAATTGGAAATGAACACAAACAGTTCTCATCTGCATTCTTTATGTTACAACCACACTGTGGTAGTTATGCATATCTGAATGCTGAACTTTTCTAGGGCCAGAAGACATTTCATTTATGTTCTAATTTAGACAAATTACATTCAAACTTAGATAACTGCAAGCATGACATTTAAAAGATCTAAGGAAGTGTGCCCTGGTGGAGTAGTGGCTGGATCAACTGCCTCTGAAGGAGCGTAGTCCACATACATCTTAAGAACATGCATCTCAAAGACCAGGGCCCGCGTCCTGGGTCCGGGAGAAATAACCAAGATGAAAAACTAGATAAAAATAAAATAAAATGCTTCTTCCTCTCTCTTCCTGGCTGCCTACCTACTTACCTTCATTCCTGCCTGTACCTTTCCAGAGAGAGAGATAGAGAGAGACACAGAGAGAGAGACACTTAAGCCTCTGTTCCTCAGTTAAAAATGTGGCTGATATTCTGGATTTCTCTGTGTGTCTTCCTTTCTCAATATTTACATTTTCTGAGGGTGGGAGGGCATTTTTTATATAAAAATTCATTGCCATAGTAAACAATGGTAGATGGTTAGTCTGTGTCTATCTTTGCTTAAGGGACCTGAATTTAGAGTGAGGGTTAAATGGACAAGTCCCCCTCCATCCAGTAGCTAATACCGAATCAATCCCTCTTTCCACATTTCCCTCTGACTCGCCCCTGCTGATTAAGAATATGGACCAGGATCAAGACCCTGTCTCTTCCTAGCTGGGAACTTGGCCATATTACTTTTGAGTGTTTCATTTTCTTCATCTCTCAAGTGGAGATAATAATGAACTCCTGCTTTAAATGTAGCCATAAAAGTAAAATGAGAATTGTATATGTTAAGTGCTTGCCAAGTAGTAAACACTCAAAATACTGTTATTATTTGCTCTTCAGATATCAGCTCTTGAAAATACATTCTTTTGCAGACAACTGAAATTGTGTACAAAAGGGAATAATCTTATAGCAAGTATAACTCCCTGAATGTGCTTGTACTTTCAAATTAATTTTATTAGAGACATACATATGTGTATGTATATTATTGTTTTGAGTTTATTGTTTTCATAAAAGTATGTAGTAATACTGCAAAAGAAAATCTTTCCTCTGTGTACATGGGTAAAATCTATATTCTACTTAGGAAGTGAAGGCAGAGGCTTCCAGGCATTTCGAAGATTCACTCCCAACAATTTAACTTTTGTCTCACTACTCATATTGTATGAATTTTATGTCTTATAGCTACTCGCTAATTATAATTTATGAACCAGATACAGAAAAAAATAGTAAGAATTTTCTTAAAAGACAAATGTGCCTGGTGATGTCTGATGAACATGGAATCAGGCAGCAGTAATTTTCCTTTATGAGCAGATATTAAGTCAAATAAAACTGTAACAGGCTTATTTCTCTTAGTAAAATGTCCTCCAGATGGATCCAAGTTATCACATATGGAAGAGTTTCCTTCTTTTTAAAAACTGAATAATATTCTATTGTGTATCTATACTACCTTTTCTTAATCCACTCATCCACTAATGGACATCCAGGTTGTTTCCATTATCTTGGCCACAGTGAATCGTGCTTGAATGAACATGATCCAGTCCATGGAGTGCTAAGTGAAATGATCCATTCACAGCAGGAGGAAAGTACATGATTGCATGTATATGACATAATGAAAATAGTCAAACTCATAGAAGCAGAGAGTAGAATGGTAGTTGCCTTAGGGCTAGAGGGCAGGAGACACGAAGAGATGTTGTTTGATGGGTATAAAGTCTCAGTTATGTAAGACGAATTAAGTTCTAAAGTCTGCTGTACAACGTAATGCCTATAGTGGACAATGATGGGTTGCACACTTAAAAATTTGCTAAATGGGTAGATCTCATGTTAAGTATTCTTACAGTAAGAAAATAAAAACAATAACTGAAATTAATAAATTTGGTTTTCAATGGAAGTGATAAACATATAAAAGCATTTTTTAATAAAATAAGTAGGTTTTTTTTTTTAAGTTTTAACAACTACAAAAAAACAAAACAAAACCAAAAAATCCACAATAGAGCCAATGGTTATAACTTGCTATAGGCAATCCTCAGCCTTATTCATTTATACAGCTTGTGTTCCTTTCCCATAAATACGCTTGAAAGTGTTCCTGACAATTCTGATGCCAACTTCAGAGGATTAGAACTTACTTATATGTAGAAACTTTTCTCTTGATTTTTCCCTGAAAAACTTCTGGGCTGTCCTCATCAGCTAGTTAATGACCATGTAGGATTTGACCTTGTTATACTACAGAAGGCCCTCAGGTGGTTGGCATATCTGAGACCAAGAAGGAGAATGAAACAATGTGAAAGGTTTCATAGAATCACAATCTACTATAAAAATACATCTTTCAAAAACTCTGTTTTAACTGCTCATGTTTGCTTCAGGAGAAAGCAAGAAAATACTTGAGGTACAGTTTAACATAAAAGAAATAAATATATGTATAATGAAATTATATTTGGAAATTTTTATAAGTCCAGCTTTATGCTCAAAGTGAAATAGAAAACCACATCAAAGGATTAGCAGTAGCAGAAAAATTTGCAGGTAGGCAGATTTCAGTTCAATATAAGAGAAGAAAGTCTACCAATTATAGCTAGAGAATAAGCTTTTAAAACACAGTAAAATGATAACACTGACACGATGCTAAAATAAAAGAATATTCTCTGTAGCATTTTTAAGGTATGAAAATATATAAATAAGTTACTCCACTTTTATATAATGAACTATCACATAAAATATTACTACTGTTAAAATATAGAAAGTCTTCATTGATGTAGAAGACCATTCACACTATATTAACTGGGAGCAGGGAACAAATTGCAAAGAAAATATGTATACAATTATTTGAAAGGTTGCTATGCACATATGTGTGTGTGTATATATACACTCTAGTAAAAATTATGAAGCTGCACTCTGAATTGCAGACAGTGACAACTTTTATAAGGTAGGACTGAGGGGGAAAGAAGAATTTCATAACTCTATATGAATATAAGGTATTTGGATATGATACAAGTACTATGATTTTCTAAAAAGGAAAATAACAAAGTTTCTCGAATTTGTTACAAAGTCACTGGGAAACATTCAAGAAAGGGAAAAAAAGTTCTATTCCCTGGAGTGTTCAAGCAGAATGAGTCTGGATGGCCAGATGCCCTTTATAATGTTAACGTGTAGTTTCATGTGTAAGATGGGATTAGAAGAAGCCATTTCTAACTTGAATGATCAAGGGATACCTCTAGTAACTCCTCTCTCTTTGGCATTATAAATGTTTCCTTTATTCACTAAATTTTTCTTATCAGCATATGCTGTATCATAATATCTCCCATCATTTAACAAAAGCTTTCCTTTAATTAAACGTATCATTACTTCTATTACTCCATTTCTATGCTTCACTTTTCAAAGGTGTTGTTTGTATGCTCTGTCTTCACTCCTTTTCTTACCATTATCTCTTTTAAACTTATTTTAAAATAATTTCACTTACAGAAAAGTGCAGTAATGATGAAAATATTTCCCATATTCTCTTCACCCAGATTTACCAACTGCTAGGAACTCTGTTTTATTATCACTCTCTGTATGTATATGTATGAATATATAAGTACACACATGGATTTGTGTAAGCATTAGCTCTGATCAAGGTCACAAATGAATTCTGTTGTTAAATCTAATGATCACTATTAGGTTGTCATTCAATCAGCAGCACTGAAAACAGCTGATCATCCCTCCTTGAGACTCTTCTTCACTTGGTTCTCAGGGACCACTTTTCCTTGGTTCTCTAACCCACTGGCTACTCTTTCTCAGTTTTGGGGTTTGTTTTTCCTGTATCCTCTTTATCATACAAACCTCCAAATACTACAGGGTCCAGACCCCAGTGCTGGGATCTCGTCTCTATCTATTTTTTCTAAACATGTTCTCATCCAGTATCAAGATTTAAATACTATCTGTATATTGTTCAATCAAATTTATATCTCCTGTGTTGATCTCTCTCTCAAACTCTAAATTTCCATTTCCCAAAAGTTACTTAATGGCTCCACTAGGAGTTTGGCTTTGCATGCCAAATCTAAATTTCAGATTATATGAACTGATTTCCTCCACACCTACTCTTTACCATTTGTTATAGTCTCTTCCATCTCAGAAAATGGCAACTCTATCCTGTTGTTAGGCCAAAAATCTTAATCATCTTTGACTCCATTATCTTGCACCCACACCGAGTCCATAATCCAATGTTACCATTTATTCTTCTCTTACCATTTCCACTATTATCACCCTTTCTCCTGCACTTTAACAACCTTCTATTTCAATTCTTTATGTCTCTATCATCTATTTGCCATATGTACTAGAACCATTTTTTTAAAACATGATTTATACTGTTACTCTGAGAAAAGCTTCCCAATGGCTTCTCATCTCACCTCATGACCCAACATTCCAGTCATCCTGTCATTGATGTCTTTCATGCAAGTTCTCATCCCAAATCCATAATTAGTAATCTCCCAAATGCCTCCTACTCACTACCTGAGCTTCTACCTTACCTTTTAACATACAGCATGGAACGTCAAGAGCCAGGAATGCAGAATAACGGACAAAGAACTTGGGCAATGAGGGAGCACTTTTTAACAAAACTAGGAAAAGAAGATGGTAAAGGAATGCACCCAAAGGGAAAACCCTGGATCAGTTTTTCTTAAATTCAAACCTTGGAATCTACCATCAATACTGTTAGTAACTCTGGGAACTATTTGTTTTCCATTTGACTGACATCATTAAGATTTAGTTCCAGTTCAGGATTTCATCAGAAAAGTAACCAGGGTTAATTTTGGGGCATTTTGCTTCTTTTTGTTAAGGTTAGATGCGACACCATTTTCTTATGTAATGAGAGATGATGAATTATATAAAAGTATTCTATGTCTCAGAAGCACGGGGCTTATTTTAGCATGTGGGATAAAGATTCAGTCTGACTGGTTCCCAGTCCCTCCTCTTGTACCACTTTTATCCGCTTTCAACACAAACACAGAGTTTTCAATCTAAGTTGAAAAATGTTGGAACTATCAGGCTATAAATAAATATTAAGTCAAAATATTAAAGCTATCGTATCCTTAATAAGGTAAATCCAATAGGTTCCTATTTTCTTTTGGTATATATTTAACAATTTCTATAGGTTTATTTTCTTAGTATGTCAATACATAAATGTTTTTACAATTGTAAATTAGATTTTGAATAATGTATTTATGTCCATATCTTTACTACAGATGAGGATTTAGTTTAAGAAGTGTATTCCAGAATACGGTCAATAGAAGATAGATACCTCTTTTTACTGAGCTTTGAAAGTCAGGTAACAAATGGCGGTTCAATAATATTCTGTCCTAAACCTCATAATTTCACCTTTAATGTCTTAGAGTATCATTTCCATTGATTGAAGAGGGAAGAAAAGAGAGAAAAGAGAAAGGAAAAATCCACCTTTGTTCTCTCCAAATGCAAAATGAAAATGGGTCTAGGATTCAGAAAATAGTTCCCCACTACGTTCTGAGTAAAAGCCAAAATCCTTACAATTATCTATTTGAGGAAAATGTGATCTGGACCTTCCCCAGCCTCACCATTGGTGTCTCCTTAGCCTCATCTCTAGCCAACAGTTCTCTCTGCTCTTCTTTGAACATGCCAGACACCTTCCTGCCACCCTGGAAACTTTACAAAAGCTCTTCTCTCTGCTCTACGTGCTCATCCCAGAGGAATCCACACAGCTCCCTCCCTCACCTCCTTCAGGTCTCTGATTAAATGTTAACTTCCCATGAGGCCATCTCACTGACAACTTGCCCTGCCCCATCCCATTACCCTGTTCTCCTTTATTTTTCTGCCATAGCAGTTTCATCTTCAAACATACTATTTAATTTATTTATTGTATCTGTTGCCAATAGAATGAAATTTTCATAAAGGCAGGAATCTATGTCTCTTTTGCTCAAGATATATCTTAAGCACCTAAAACAAAGCTTGTTACATATGTGCAATAAATGCTTTTTGAATGAATAGCTGAAGTAAAATTCTGCACAAATTGTCAGGACTAAATATGAGAATCATTATTTTTCATTTTGAGCAGAAAGAAGATCCAACTTAAAAGTTTGTAAATATGGTATGTCTTGGTGAAGTACTAGTGAGTTAGCTGCCTCCAAAGGAGCTCAATCCACATATATTCCAAGGACCTGGGTTCATTTTCCTAGTCTGGGATGAATAACCAATGTGAATAACTAAATAAAATTAAATAAATTGCTTCTTCCTCTCAATTTCTGCCTGCCTGATTACTCATCTTCACTCCTGCCTGCACCTTTCTTTAAAAAATAAAAATTATATACAAACTTATTTTCCTTACAGTGAACAAAGACAGGTTCTATTTTGAAGGGCATATTAGCAGTACTTATCTCACAATTCTAGCAAGGAGAGTCATGCACTATTATTTAAGTATATGCATAGCAAAAAAAAACACGACAAATGCTTTTACTTTACAAAGTCACCACAATAAGGTAATTTAAGAAAAAAAGACAGATCAAGATCTGCACGAGATTTATTTCTTTCTAAAACTGGCTAATAACTACAGTGAGAACTATTGACTCATCAGGTTTCATTTTTCAAAACCAACAGAAGCCAGTGGGAGAACTTTCAGAAGTCTAATATTCTAATAGATTACAAATCTATTTTCTCTTCTGAAATTAAAGAGCCACGATTTAAAAGGCATAATTGCATATGCCTAAAAATAAAGTCTTATAAAAGCTCACTGTCTTTACACTAATGAAAAGGAATTGATAATGAATATGTTACTGCAACTCTTTAAATGTCATCTCTACAAATATGAACACTTGTCAGTTTCCAAGGCTTCAACTTCTTGGCACAAACCACGAAGTGGAGAAAATCTAGCCATTGGATAGTTCAGGGTCTCTCATTTATTTCTAATTGAATTATTAATCTATGAGGAAATGGAAAGTGTAACAATATTGCATAATGATTGACTAGCTGGTGCCAGGCAGTGATACATTCAGGTTCTGCCCCCTTAGCTCTATTAATCTGAATCTTTTATTAGAACCTAAATTCAGTGAATCGAGAATTGTTGAATATTTATTCTATCATGAGGCAGAACCCATGCAGCAAGTAAGAGAATGATGAAGCACAATACCCTCAGCTTTATTCATATCACATTAGTGTGTTTTTTTAGTGGCATTCACTGTAATTCTGTTGAATTGTGGTAAGAATTTTGTTGCAAAGATAAATATTAAAACACAAAAAAAATAAATAAATAAAATTCAGCTATTCCAGGTAAACTACCAGTTAGGCCAACCAACTATACCAACCTATAAAAGTAAGGTGTTTCCACTATTAAACGCTAGGTTTTAGAAAGCGATTAATCATTTCATAAGCTTAGAATTCTCTTAATGATGAAACTCAATAATTGTTTGTTGAATTAAAGTATATAAAAACCAGTCATTTTGTGGGTAAATAATATGGTTGCAGGTGAAGCCTTATCATCATCTACCACATAACTTCTACATATTTGTTCAATTATTTGTTACTTTTCTCATTCATTAAATATTTATCGACTGCCTACTATGCCAGACATTTTGCTAGGTGCTAGGGAATTAGAGCTGGAGGAAAGCAACTAAGTCCATGTTTACCAAGAGAAAATAGATAATAAACAAGTTAATAAAGAAGCAAGTATTTTCAGATGGTGAAAGTGCTATGAAAACAATAAAATAGCTAATATTATAGAATGATGGAGGGTGAGGGTTGTATGATAAGGGTTGACCTCTCTAAGGAGATAAGATCTGAGTCAAGATTTACATCAAGAGAAAGAGCCAGTTTGTCCAGTGCTGGTAGTAGAAAGAGTACAAAACCCAACAGAAGGAATAAACTTTATATGGAGTAAGATAAAGAGATATGCAAGATAAAGTCAGAGGTTGGGAGCACTCAGTCTTATAGAGGTTTTGCCTTCCTTGCTCCACTCCCTCCTTCCCTTCCTTTATTGTTTTTTTTTTACTATTACATAATGGAAATTCTCTAGAGCATTTTTAAACAAGGAAGTAATATAATATGAGGTTTGTTTTTTGTTTTTGTTTTTTTACTAAAAGAATACTCTATCTGTACAAAATGATCATGTGGATTTAAAATGACTCAAATGGAACATCTAGAAATGAAAAATATAATTGAAGCTAAAAATTCAATGAACTGATTAAACAACTAAGTAAAGATTTAGACTAGAAGAGTATCAGTCATAATGTAGCTCAGAAAAACAAGACTGAAAATATATAAGGACAGTTATATAGGAAGAAAAAATGAAAATGTTTGGCCAGTTGCAGTTCCAGAAAGACAGACAGGGTGTGTGGGGAGGATGAATGGGTCAGATTGCTTCAGATATCTTATTGAAAGGTTAAGGCAGAGAATTTCCCAGACAGGATTAAAAATACTAGTCCATAAGAAAACCTGTTATGTAACCTTCAATTTGAAAAACAAATTTTAGAGAGAGAAGCAAATATTAGTAAATATGCACAAATATAGTCCACAGAATCAGGAATTATCACAAGTCTCATGCAAGATAAATAAAAGAAGTCGGCATCTAATTACATAACAGTGAAACTGTAAAAAATCAAATAAAAAGAAAATGTCTTTAAATTCACAGAGAAAAGGACAAATTACCACCAAAGGAATAACTAGAAGGGCAGGTAACTTCTTGAGAAGAGTAATGGAGAGCAAATATTGGGAAACTCTTCCATACAGCGAGAGGCAAAACTGTGAACCAGTAATTCTATACTCAGAAAAATATCTTCAGAGGAGAAATATAGTTTCAGGCAAACAAATATGGAGAGAGATTGTGCTAGTGGATCTTAGAGAGTCTGAAGAATCCGTGTTGGGCAGAAGGAAAGGGATTAGTCTGAGATACAAGATGGATTAAAGGGGAAGAAAATTGTAAATACGTGATAACCAAAGTGATTACATAAAAATATCTTAAGGGGTTAAAAATTAATGAAACATAAAACAATATTAAGGTAGGCTTAAATGGAATTAGTATACTAAATTATTGTAGTAATGAGAAAGTTGATAGGTTGTTTTGTAAAGAAAATGTGAATGTTTCTAAGAGTAAATATTGAAAATAGAGGGAGAGAAATACATAAGTTCCAAACTAGTAAGGGGAAACTGTAACACTTAAAAATTGACAAATCATTTATAAACATGTTATTAAAAAGAAAAAGAAAAAAGAAAAGGGGGAAAATAATGAATTTATGATCCTACCCTCCATTCCCCTCCCCTTTGATAAGACAGTTCTGGTGTCAGGCTCCAAAGGTTTATTCTTATTTTAACCTATCAGTTTAAGTTTATTTGCATTGTTTCTAAAAAAAAAAAAATTCTTGAAAAGTGGGCCGATAGATTTTAAAATAAGACATAGGAGCACCCTGGTGGATTAGTCCAGCTGCCTTCTGAGGAGAGAACAGTCCACATATCCAAGGATCCAGGTTCAAGACCCAGGGCTGGCATGAAAACCAAGATGAATAACAAAATACAATAAATAAAGCGCTTCTTCCTCCTGTCTTCCTGCCTGTCTGTCTCTTCTTAATATCATTTCTGCCTACATCTTTCCTTTAAAAAAATAGATAAAAGCAAAAAAAAGAAAAAAAAATTTAAGTAAAAGAGATAGAGAATAAGAAGAGCCCAAAATTAGATGATATAAATACATTTTAAAGGTAATTAATTGCATTAAATGTAAATGAAGTAAAGAAAGATAATGGTTGTCAGATTAGAGGTTTAAAACCCAAAAAACAGAGTGTCTAAAAGAAACATGTGTAAAATAAAAACTTCCAAAAAAAGCAGAAATATAAATGATGAAACTAGAACATCACCAAACCAAGATCAGTAACTACATTCATCCTAATTCCCTCACTGTCTCATCGGAGGATTTTTCTGCCTGTTTCTCTCTATCTCAATACCCTTTGCTCTTCTCATTCACTCTGGCTTTCTTAGGGCAGAGTATATATTCTTTAAGAAGCAGTTCTGAAGAACACTTGATTAAAGAATTTTTTTATAGGATGAAAGAAAACTTTTCCCAGGCTATTTTTAATCACCAGTCCATTTGAGCCCTAATACCCAAAAAATTCCATAATCTTTGTTTTGTTAGATTCTCTGACCCCAAAGGCTAACTTACTTCATTTCCTCTTCATTTAAAATGAGAGGAACTCATATCTGCTAATAGATAAGATGAAGTGTTTATTATTAAAACCAATGCTGATAAAGTTCTTAAAATGTTTGTAAGAGCAATAAAAAGTTTAAATTACAGATTGGCTGGCTGGCTACTCATTAACTTGTCACAGAGATTTGCAGTACAAAAGGGATGTCCTTCAACTAGCCAAATGGGAAGAGTTTTTACAGCCTCACCCAGGGCTGCCACCCAGCCAGCCCAGATATCGCTAGAATTCCTAGCCCTATGCCTGGCAATTGATTTCAGAATATCACCAAGTCCAACCACAGGCTTCTGACAGAACTGCACTGAGGTCATGGTGGAAGGAGGGGTATTTCTACTTTCCTTTATAAAAATTAGATTATCAGGAAAAAACACCTCAGGCATATAAATCACATCTCCAAGAGCTAATTTTCACTTTTAAGATTTAAATAAAGATTTGGACTGACGTGTAACTTTTTCAAGTCTCAAAGTGATCAGTTTCTTCTCTCTGACATCTGTCTGGTTTTGGTAGCTACTTCAGGTGAGACACATGGAGGAGTAGCTGTGAGTGACCATGGATACCTTCTAGCACCTCTGTGTCTGCGTTTTCTAGGGCCTACCTCAAAGGCTGGAGAGGCTTGAAGAAGATAATATGCGACATTTAGAGATGTGATATGGCCCTAGTTCTCTCTTAGAGCTTAAAGCTCTGAATAGTTAAGTATCTCTTACCTTAGGGTAGAACACAATATTTACTCTGGAAAAAGTAGTTGAGAAATTTCTCTTTTAGGTTTGTGTCAATTTAAAGAATGTGGTAGAAGTAAGGCAGATTTCCATAGTCACAGGCCTGATCCCTTTCTCCTCTTGATATCATCTGGGAGATTACTGCATTAAAATCTAGGGAAATGGTAAGTGCTGGAGGCTCACAGAGGGACAAGATGGTGACATCAGATAGCCAAGACCACTTTTAGACCAACATGCCATAGTCTCCCATTCATTCTGTAATCTACAGGCGTTTGTGTTTGAGAAATTACAGAACGTCCCTGAAGGATCTAGGACTCCTGTGCAGTACAGAGCCAGCTAGGTCCCAGTGGGTACTATAGAGGAATAGCAGGAGGCTGCCTTGATGCCCGAGGGAAGTGACCCATCATGCTCTCAGGGTTTCCTCCAACCAGGGCGGCCAGAGCAGCAGTTATTGGTGATCCCACAGTCCCAGGAAAGGCAGGAGGAGGAGTTTCCTAGAAGGTCACCCTCTTCCACATGGAGAATCCACAGGGGCATTGGAGGGCAGCATGCCCACCCCTTCAATAGACAAAATGATTCTTTTCAAAATACCTGTCTGATCATGTCACCTTTTCCTGACTTTCAATTACTCTTAAAATTAAGACCAAACTCATTACTATGCCCACAGGATCCTACAGAGGTTCTGTTTATCCTTATATATCCTTATACCCCAAGTCATTCCATTGTGCTACCCCTCCATAGCCTCTGGAGAAAAAGGATGATTATTTTACAGCCTATAAACTATATCTTTTAACTCAACATTTTATATCAGTACTTAATTTATTTTTCTAACCTAGATAATGTTCAATCAGTATTGTCGGTTGGTTGGTTGGTTGGATGGATGACCAAAGAGCCAACATTTTAGTAACAAAATTAGGTGGGTGCTAGAGCAAATCGCTTCCAGGACTGTAGTCTGAATCCTCATTTCCCCACAGTCGGTCTGCCACAGAGAGACAGGGCGCAGTTGTTAGCAAATGTTTAAGGTTAACAGCAACAAAGTCTTCCACCAAAGCCCTACCAACAAACAAAACAGAAACAAATTTCGCTGATTCAAATGGTTTCAGAAAGGCGTAGAAAATACGTCATCAAATGAATTTAAGAAATAAAATCTCAGTGATTGTGCAGTCTTAAAATGACTCAGAGGAACATTACCAACTTAATTTTTTAGTTTCCTCCCTTTTGCAGTGCTGATACAAACCAGGATCAGGAAAAGAGGTATGAGTCCTACGGAACAGTTCTCCCTGCTGCCACAGGATGCCATGCAACCCATTATGTCTAGAGATAATATATGGTTCAGCCTTAGTGACTGCCAGCTAGTGCCAGGCCACAATCTTCAGTGGAAGAAAAGCTTATCTCATTTCTGCGAGGACTGGATGCATGGCAATTTTCATTTTGGTTCTTTTTCTATGATAGTAGCCTTCACATCATAGTTTTACTTAGAAAAGACAATCAAAATGGCATATCCTGGAAGCCGTATAAAAAGACAGGAAACCAGGTGAGTCAGAATTAATGAGGATTAATTATAAACGAAGGTGCTTCTATGGGATAAGGAAGTATTTCCCAGATAATAGAGGGTAGAAAACTGAAAACCGGCACCATATTTAATGAGATGGCAATAAAGAACTAACAGCACCTGTGAATTGAGTTTATATTGGTGACAGGACTGGTGGTCTCACTGGTAAGCTCATTGCTTTAGCAAACTCAGAGACAGAACTCTTTTTTTTTTTTTTTTTTTTTTTTTTTTTTAAAGGGAAGTGCAGGAAGAGAGAGGAGGAAGAAGCATTATATTTTTAT
This sequence comes from Solenodon paradoxus, assembly GCA_004363575.1. Classification (NCBI taxonomy): domain Eukaryota; kingdom Metazoa; phylum Chordata; class Mammalia; order Eulipotyphla; family Solenodontidae; genus Solenodon; species Solenodon paradoxus. The sequence continues at coordinate 104,654 of RJWH01003917.1, read as the reverse complement.
TGAGTTTTGTACACTCGTTTTCTCCCCCCTGGACCCTGGACTGCAACCCAAGGGCACATGGCCTATGCAACTTTGGAGGTGATTGACCTAACCACTGCTCCACCAGAGGGCACACCTATCATCTTTTAACTACAGACTTTTAAGATTAAGTATGAGAGCAAAACTGTTTACAAGGAAAAACAGGTTATTGCTGTATTTTCCAGTGTTCAGGTGCCATTAGCCACATGTAATTGCCTGGCCTTAGCTTGGGTGCTCAGCCTAGCAGATAAACAATTGTTATTTAAAAGACCTGCATGGAAGCCCTAGACAGTGTGTGATAGCCTGGAAGATTTAACAAAAGATTCAATGAACTTTGTTTTTGATTAAGCTCACTCTATACATAGAAGTAAGCAGTTTAATTTCAACACAGATTTTTCACATTTATTATCTTAAGCTCCTACTCTTTCTTTCTTAGAAGTCCTGCTATCAGTTATCTAGGGGTGAATTACTCGGTTTCAATGCTTAAACATTAAACAACAGGTAAAAAATAAAGCTGATTTTGAGGAGAACAAAATAGAATGAGAATGTGCCAGCAAAATAATTGTTATATAAAATAAAACAAGATGTTAGAAGTAGAAGAGGGAATTGTTGAAGACACATAGCAAACTTTAGATGCCCAAATTTGTCTCCTGAGACATGGGAGACCCTGGGAGTCCCATCTTGCTGCGGAAACAGAAAGAAAGTAGAACGTAGATGACAGTGAATTCCAATAACACAGACATGGGACCTGGAGTGATGGTTTCGCTCTGGATGCTCAGAAGAAACATCCAAGGGACTTTTACAACCACAATACTCAAGCTCTATTCCCATAGATTCAGATTTCCTTCTGGGGCTGGGCATCAGTATTATTCAGTAGCTTTCCAGATGATTGCGAGCTGCTAAGATTGGGAAGCCCTGGGCTTGAGAATGGGGGATAAAGGTGTAGAAGATTAGGAAGAGAAAACATGCAACCAGACATAGTCTCCAGCGTGGAAACTAGCAAAAACAATAAACCCCTTCAATGGTTAAATTTCTTCCCAAGCAATTTATGGAATTTTTAGTGTCAGTAAAACTAATGTATAATTTTTAACACTCTTGGATGATGTCTCTAAATAGTGGATGCAATTTAGTAACTGCTAAGCTTACATGAAATCCATTTCATGATTGCCTTGTTTTGTATCAACCACAACCTCTCTCTCCATCAGTCCAGTGAATTGAAAGAGGACACTGGCACAATCACATTCACTTACTTTAATTCCTTGCAATCCATAGCCAGGTGGCCCAGGGGGACCAGGCAAACCTTTCTGCCCAATATCTCCCTGTTAGAAGATGGAGAGAAAAACAAGAGAAGATTTAGAAAGAAACAACTTTCATTCATGCTGTTCATTAACTATATGATATTTTATATAAAGCAGCAATTTTTCCTAAAATTTGTAGCCAAGGAATCCATTCCAAAGTTTTTAACATGTAAGTCAAATATAAAGAAATAAGGCAGAGCTCATTGGTGTGAGCAGGTCTAGAAGCCTCCTTTGCTTAGGCTCTTGAATGTGCCCTCCCACCAAGACCTAGAAAACTCAGAGATCATTCTATGTCGCCTTCCATATGTTGCTCCATTTCATTATCGAGTGCCAGTTCACTGGGGCTGCAATTCAAGAGTCAGTGGATATTAATGTGTTGAATCTGTGTTGTAATTTTTAAGAAAATATGTCATGAAGCAACCAGTATCTCATCTCCCAGCACTTATTCCTTACAGCATAAGTTGACCATATGTTTCTTGAGAAAAGGGTGCTTTGGTCAAAAAAGTTTGGAAAATGTTCTGCTGGTGGTCTCACTGGTAAGCTCATTGCTTTAGCAAACTCAGAGACAGAACTGCTCTATAGTATGTGTCTCTTCTTAGAGATCTCTAGTGCATATTAATAGATTAAAGCCCCTAAACAGTCCTACATCAAGAAGTTCCCAAATTAACATTTGATGGAATAAGTTTTGAATAAGTACTGTGTAAGTCAATCTATCTCCTTCCAGTATGGAGAAGTGTTTTATTCTTTCCTACTTAGAAGACTGTCTGCTCATTGAAAAAAAAAAAATTAAACAAAAATAGAGATGATGATATTAAAGAAGAAAAAATGAATAGAGCCATCTTCCCATTACCTAGTAAGAACAACTACTAACATGTTGAAGGGATGTTCATCCATATAAAGTGATCTATAAGGTTAAGAAATTGCCTACAACCAAAATGGAGTTGGTGGACAAAAAAAAAAAAAGGATAAATGAGGAATCTTAGGAATTCTAGGATCCTCAGCCAAATCTTTGACTCAAAAGGTCTTTTCCTTTCCCTCTGATAATTGAGTTCTAATTTGTTTCTCTGTATTTTTGGACATGAATATACCTACTCGAAATTTGAATTTTTAATGGGTGACTATTGAACCTGTTTTCCCTATGAACATGCCTGATATGTCTTTATCTTACATTTATAACATCAAAGAAATATTTGTTGAAAAAGGTCATAAACAGTTAAAATATGATTTCTTACCCTCAGCACTACTGAAATTTATCATGGAGGGCTGGCCTGTGTATTGAAGGATTCCAATAGCGTCTCTAACCTCTAACCACTAGATCATGGTATCCTCCCCTCCAGCTGTGACACCCCAAAATGGCAGCAGACATTGCCCAATGTCCCTGAGGCACAGAGGGCAGGATAAAATCTCCCTCATTGATAAATATTGGACTAGATGAATAAATGAATAAGCACCAAAAAGAGAAAAAAATTGAAATGAGAACAACGGTGTCTAAATAAATTTGCTCTTACCCTCCATGGGGACAATAAATCTAGGTCCTTGCACTGAGTCCCTGACAGAGTTTAGACTGCACACATATGACACGATAGATGCATGAGCTGGTATCTTGTTAAAAGTCCACCTGAGGCACTTCTAGTTATAGATGTGTTTCTTTCTTTCATTCTTTCATTTTAACGCATTTTATTTAGTTGTTAATTCTGGTTGTTCCTGCTGTTCCTGGGACTCAAACCCATGACCTTGGGATGTATGTGGACTGCACCCAACCCCTACTCTACCAGGTCATGCCATAGATGTGTTTCTTAGCCTATACTTTAGCCACCTGAGTCAGAGGGGGAGAAAATATGTGCTTCCTAATGATAGCACACCTCCAAAGAACCAGGAAATATTTTGAGCACTTAGCACTCACTTTCTTAAGAGACAATGACTTTCTAATTTCTTTGGGGAAGCAAATGACTTCATAAGCTTAAATGTTCTATTTTCCTGAGAGTTCAAAGACTTTTTATAAAACCAGAAATCAAGAAAGATTAAGTCAACACAAAAATGAGCAATGAAGTTAATGTTCACTTGGCTGTCTTGATAAGAACTGACTTTCACACAGATCACACACTTGAGGGCTCACCTTTGGCCCTTGGGTTCCTACGCCCCGAGGTCCGGAGGGGCCTGGAGGGCCTCTGACACCAGGCTCTCCCTGAAAAGCACAGTGAATGACAAGTTACTAATTTAAACAAACAACATAATGTTGTATAATATTTCACATTAAAATATATTTTTGAAAAAGTATTTTAAAATCTCAAACACTTGAATTTGACTAAGATATTAATTCAGCCCTTTTCTCCCAGATTGCTTTCCTATATTGGACACAGTGTGTTATCTCCCTTTGTTTTCATTCTTTGTTGCCCTTGATGCCATCTTCCAACCAACTGATAATGGGTCCATTTCAGAGAAATCACGTCGATTAACTTTTTGGCCACCAGCACCAGGCTTTGAACCAGAATTTCCAAGCTCTTTACCCTGGGTCCTGCTGTGTTCATGTCCTGTCAGGAACTGAATAGTTTATAGCTTTCAACAGAGTAAGAATATTAGATTATAAGAAATGAAGAACTGTTTATGTAGAAAAACAACTCCTCTGATTAACTTTACTTTCTACTTACAAATCCCAAAATACTTCAAGAGTAAAGAAGGCCTTAAAAGACTGGGGAAAAACTCTTAAACTATATTTTATTACTGACTGAATTATTTTAGTTTCTGTTTTCATACTTGCATATTTCCCTTTTGCTTGTAGACCATTTTTATAATTTGAGTCTCCTGTCTCCCCTCTTTCATTTAGTATTTAGCTACTTTTGAGTTATTGGTACAATGATCTTTTTAACACCTCCCTCCTTCTGACTCTCAGCTTTGAGCCACCCCCAGTGTCTCCCAGCTTGAATGATAATTCCTACCATCAAGAGCTCCAAGGAGGGAACATGAACTTCTCTTGCATAATATACATAACTCTCACTCTCCTTTCTTGAGGACCTCTGAAGCACCTTTAAAGGGAGGGTCTAAGTTCTCAGAGTCAGTCTCCATCTACACCTGATTCACACACCTGCTGCATCTTGAGACCCTCCAACAACACCCAACACAAATAAACGAAGTTAAAGAGATTTTCAGAATCATTAAATGTTTTATTTTTAAAAATTGTCTTTTTGCCTATTCATCCTCAACCACGCCCCAGATTCAATGGCTTCCTCGCTTATATATCTGTGTGTCAGGCAATGGGAAGCATACAGCCCCATACATGAGTATTTCAGCTAAGGAAAACTGGACTAACTAGCAGTTTTAAAAAAGTGCAGAAGATGGAGGAACATGATGAGCAACACCATTAAAGATTCCATCAACAACATCCTTAAGGACAAGAAGCCCATACGCAAGCCAAGTGCTAGGAAGAAGTGAAGGACAAGTGAACTTTGATTAAAAAAAGATTTCAGAGTTACCACAATCAAATACAGTCATTTGGATCCCAGTTTAAACAACCCAACTGCAACGAATTTATAAGACAAGTTGGGAAATTTGAATTCTGGATATTTGATGACATTAGTGAATTGTTAACATATTTTTTAGATATGCTAATGGTTTACAGTATTTAAAATTGTTCTTATACCAGTTCCCCTCACTTTCAGAAAGTAGAATGTTCCTTTATAGTATGATTTGGTAGATTAGTTTGGGGGCCTGGAAAGACTCAAAACTTTGTTCATAAAAATTAATGATAATAATATTTGTAGACTCAAAAAATCACCCACCAAATTATACCAACTAGTTCTATTTTTGGATAGCTGGAACACCTGTATTAGAGAGACAAATGGTAATGATGTCTGAGTGATGTGCAGGATTTGCTTCAGAATAAGGCTGTGAAGGAGAAGCGAGGAGATAAAACAAGATTGACCATATGTTGGTAACTGTTGAAGCAGTATAACAGGTAACAAGGAACTCATTTTAGTGTTCTTTCTACTTTCATATAATCCTAATAATTTTCATAATAAAACATTTTTAATAATATATTTTTTAATTCATAAGAAATTCTAATAAAAATACTGCTTATGAGGGTAAGGAAAATTAGCTATGATGCTCACCCATAATACGGAGAAGAAAAGATTTAAAGATACAAAGATAGGTAGGAACACATATCATCATATCTAACATAAGTAGAGCATGTATTTCATATATTCTCAGTATATACCAAGTATCCAAGTATTACAACTTTTTTGAAGTTAAGGATCTATAGAAAAGGCAGATTTCTTTTTTTAATAAAAAAAATTTATAAAATATTCTTTTAAGAAAGAATTGTTCCTGTTTTTTTAATGAAAGGTGCATGCAAGAATGAAGGTGAGCAGGGAGGCAAGCAGGAAGAGAGAGGAGGAAGAGAAATCTCATTTTTATTTATTTTTATTTAGTTGTTCACACTAGTTGTTTCCTCCCTCTGGACCTGGGACTTGAACCCAGGGGTATATGGCCTGCATTCCTTCCAAGGCATTGACCCAACTAGTATTCCAACAGGGCACACCTAAGAAAGAATTTGACACTCCATTATCTAATTCATGATATTTTTCTTGCAATTGTTTTAGGTTTAAAAACTTCTCAATCAGTATTAATCATAGAATGTGTAAACACACACACACACACACACACACACACACACACACACACACACACACACACCCTCTAGATGGGAAAACCAGAGAAGCATTGAAATAAGCTACGGGTTTACTTCAGGCAAGCATCATCAATCTTAGGGATTGTTATTCATTTTCTCCTTCATAGTCTCTTATTCAGTTACCCCTAGCCCTCACCATTTATGAGTACATGAAGACTGATCACAATAGGAAACCAAACTTACGAGCACCTTATTGCCTTTTCTATCCTTGAGTCTTGATCAATGAGCATTAAGGACACTCAGGATACATGTGACACAGCAATGTTTACTTCAAGCTAGTTGTCCATCTTTATCCATGTGATAGTTAATAGGTAGTTATGTGTTAGCTGCCAAAATTATCTTTGGACCTATGTGAAAATCTGATGTATGTGATCAATTTTAAATCAAGTTCTGTCTTAACATATTCTATAGATGTTAGAGTTGATCTATAACATAGTTTTAGATGTGTTCTTTGGTGTATAAATACCATACTTTCCAGTATGCTGGAATATGAGGCACTTAATAAACCATGTGAATCCACAGAAATGATGTCTCTCTACTATGATGAGGTCTTGAAAATGTACAGCGTCTTGTCCGAGGGACCATGTGTCCTTGCTACGGCACAACACATGGTGAATATCTACCAGACTTACTTCACCGCTTAATACCACTGGTCCTGCCACAATGCAGCACTAGTGGTAGAGGTGCCTAAGAAATATGTTTACCATGTTTTCATATATGCCGTTTTGTTTTCAGTGCCCAGAGTCACAAATAAAAGGAATTATAGCAGCTACTTGCATAGCCAGACTTAGCTTCCCAAGTCAGCTATGAGTGTTGTTGGAGCCTGCAGAGGGAGCCCTTGCATTAGGAGACAATGAACAGCCCTGAAAATCATTGCCATTTTAACCACATTCATTAATTTCATAAGACTATAGCCTAAGCCCTATCCAGGTCCCCCTACCTCCATTCCTTAGGGTGGGAGTGGGGAGGTGGGTGGCAGGAGGGAAGGGAGAGCTCGTTTGATTACCTGCAACTTCCTCTTGAGCCACAACAGGATTTTAGATGGGAAAGACTTGTTTTATTTTCATAAGAAATGGCTGTGTAGGACTATCTGCAGTACATGCATGTGTGAATTTAAATGATTTCGTGAAGGTTTATCCACACCATAACCTTAGAGAGTGGCTAATTTTAACTCTTGTAAAGTCATCACTCATGGATCTTTCACTTTTTAAAAGAAAGAAAAAGAAAGCAAACACACTTCATGTTCATTCATGTTCTCATTTGTAAATCTTTACTTGGTTGATATTAAAGTTTTATAATTAATAGGAAATAAAGGAATAATAATTAACACTTATTATTTATTGTGTGGCAGGCACCTTACATTTATTATCTTATCTGATCCTTTCAACTTACTCCATTTTACAGATCAGAAAACTGAGGCTAGAGAGAATATTTAATTTGCCAAAACCCAAACAGTCAAAAACAATTCAGATCTGACTCCAGAACGCATCTCCCATTTTGGTGTTGACTGGTAGATGCAAGACACTGCCTTCTCCAGACTTTCTTCTAGGAACCATCTGATGCAAAGATTATGGCCATGTGGTTGTGAATGTCTTTCCTGTATTGAGTCAATCACACTCTTTCAAGGAGAAAGAAAATATCCTGATTATGAGATTCCTAAGAGAGCCACATCATCTGCACGATTACCCAGTTATCTAAGGCTTCCCTTCCCATTTTCCCTTCACTGACATTCCTCCTATGGTTTACTCCAATTTTTAATTAGTCTCATTCCAGACCTCCTACTCATACAGTGCATTATTTTCTTATTTTACTCATATGACAACACACTTGATTTGACAGAGTAACATATATTAAGACTACAACAAGTACCACAACTACTGTTTTTGTATTTTAGAATTCATTAAAAAGTTTTATAGACATTATTCAGTTCATTTCTTAGAATAACCCTGTGACGTGGGCATTATCTCAAATCACAGATGAGGAGGCTAGAGCTCTGCGAGATTAAATGACTTGCTGAGGTCACAAAGCTTCTAAGTGGCAGAGGCTGCAAGTGGAGCAGAGATAAGGAATATCTATATTTTATCTTCTACATTTTATAAAATTTAAATACAATATTTGAGAAGACCCGTGCTCTTAAAGACAAAACAGTCCATGAGATTATCTCGCACCCACCCCCAAACATTAACAAGGCTTTAATCACTCTTTCTCCCTTTGTTTGTACTAAGTAAATCTGAGTCACTCTTTGAGAAAACTGTGAAGCAGGTTACAGGTATTCTAAAAGTGATTTCATGGTTTTCTGCTTTGGGGACAATAAAAATCAAATTGAATTTGCTGCGGAAAAGAATTAGCCCCTTAAGAATTTCCCAAGGAATAGTCCTTTGAAGATTTTACTAAGTTATAAAACCAAGAAATAATCCTTTTTAAATAAAGTAGAAGAAACCAAAGTGATGACTAGCAGCTGCTTAATGTTTCTTTCTTTCTGGCTTTTAAATAAAATTAAGATATAGCTACCACGAACATAAGCACCACTCTAGAAAGAATCATGTAATGAGCCTCGTTAATGGGTTAGTAACTCTTGAATACTTCACTTGCGGTTGCCAGGATGTTGGCAGAAATTTTAGAGACCTTCTTCTAAGCATATGGACAGACAGCACAGATTTTGACAATATGCACTGATTATTGGCTGGTCATCCTCATCATGCAGCTCCTCTTCTCACTGACACTCTTTTATATGAATAGGGAGACAGAAACGATTACCCGCACAATTATCAAGGGTATCAGGAAATGTTAAGAAAAATGCTAGAAAACACTCAAATAACTAGAACATTTCATTTTATGTTTTTTCCCTGCTTTAATTTTCAAAATATTCAAAATAACTTCAATTCTTCAAATCAATTTATCTTCTAACTTTAATCCAAAGCAGCAGTATCTCAAAATTCATGATAATTTTAAACTGGCTTTAGAATTTGGTGGGATTTGTTATTGATTATTTCTTCCTCTTCTCAAATCAGCTCATCAACGATGAGCTAATGTTTCCCCTGTGCCAAGAATCTTATTGGAGAAGGAGACTCTCTGATCTTCTTAGTTAGCTGAGTTAGAAACCTTGAAAATAGAAATATTGATAATGTCCCTAATAAAAGGAGAAGAGAAGACTCTCTCATACTGGAATTCAATATAGTTTTCCACTGGGGGGAAATCCCTCTAGTCTACATGTCGAAAGTAAAAATGCATTGATGGTGATGTGGGTGGTGAATGTTGAAAGGATTAGTGTATGTCTCCAAGGGTAGACGAGAAGTATGTATGTGTTCCTGGGCAGAGAAATTCAGAGAAACCCTGAGGAGTGATGAAAGCAATATTGAAAGTCATAAAATAGACTGGAGTAGAATTCTGATTTTACAGATCATGCATAGCCCTGAATTGTGGAGCAATCTTGAAAAGTCACCTCGTCAAGTTTTCCTAGTCCTCAATGTGACCTTTTCTGAAATCTAAAGGTCAAATTGCCTGGCATTTAAATTTGACGTGACTCTGGCTTTAATTAGTCCTGTTTTTGAGCAGATTGTCCTGTCTGTGGCAATTTTGCAGTCATATTGTGGGAGGTGGGTGTCTTCAACTCCAATTTGGAATCATGGACCCTTAAGTTTACTATCATTAAGTCTGTATCCTAGGCCAGACCTCCTTGTCAGACTTTTCAAAATGGAGTTCCTTGTCTAGTCCATGTTCACTGATGGAATCCACAAATTCCTAATGCATCTCTGTGTGAATTGCGCCTCTGTTTCCACCCAGCCTATTGGCGGTGTGCACATATGTGAACCATTGCAGAGAACAGAGGGGCAATTCAAAGGCTGGGAACATTTTTAGAATAATGATACTCAGTGGAATTTCACATAGGCTCGCGTTTTAATTTATGACTATGGGCCACTTTCGCCAAATAAAGAATGTATTTACAATACTCAAACATTTAAAGGTTTTGAAAAATGTTTAACTCTTTTGGGGTTAGGCTTATGCTTCTCTTTAATGTTTATGTAATATAAGTTGTGACAATGCAAAAGCTAGACTGGGAAGAGAAACAAGCCAACTGTACACTGAAGTGTGTCTGGAGAGAAGAAGCATGGCGCTGGACGCTGAGCATCTGCGGATGAGGCCAAGTCATTCTTTCTGCTCTGATTTATGATCAGTTTAGTCTTCTATCCATTCATCTTTAGTCATAGTCTCCCTCTCAACATAAACACTATATAGTATCAAACCTGTTTTAGTATAAAGAGGCAAGTTAAGTTGTTCAGCCTTTCTGGTTCTTGATTTTTTTTTATCTCTGAAATAAGGGAGTTGTTAAAAAAATTTGAAAAAATAGGTAGCATATAAATATAATATTTGGTTGATAGACAGTAGTAATAACAAAGACTCATCAAGTCTTTCTTGTTCACAAACTTTATTACAACAACTTGATGGTTCAGCAACTGCTTGAAAGTTCCAAAAGCCAAGTTAGATTTCCTCTGCACCAGGACAGGTCTATGCTCACTTCGTTTAAGGCTTTGGGAAGGTCCTTGATTTCTCTGTGATGAACTAGCACACTGAAGGGAGCTGAAAGAGCTATGGGTGTGTGACAGGAAGTACTGCCTTATAGAGACCAGGAAAGTCACTCCTTGGATTCCTCTTCTAGGAGGCCAAGAAGAAACTCTTACCCTCCTGGATGTCAAGGATTCAGCCATTAGGTTACGCATACCTCACAAGCTTTAGGCGTGAAAATTCAGGAGCAAAGAGTTATCTGGGCTTCTCAAAGGGAGATGAACTTATATAACAATTGTCCCCAAATGACAGTCCATCTGAGTTTCTGGGGGTCCAGTTAAGAAATACAGTGTTCGGTAGGCTCTTTGAGCTTGCCTTCCCCATCGCCGAGCCAGGAATTTTAGTCCAGGTATCAAGACACGGTATAGCTCATCCTCCTTAGCCAGAAGCCAAGTTGTCAATTCCTCAATCCAGAATGTTTCGAAAGTGAATCTTTTCTATTTTTTCCTTAAAGGAAAGGTCCAGGCAGGAATGAGGGTGAGCAGAGGCAGGCAGAGGTAGGAAGACAGGGGAAGAGGAAGCACTTTATATTACTTTAGTTATTTATTTTGGTTGTTCTCCCCTGGCCCTGGACATGAAGCAGGATCCCTAGGATGTATATAGACTGTACCAGTCAAAGGCAATTGACAAAACTGCTACTCCACCTGAGCATGCCCAAAAGTCAGTCTTAAAACTCTATCTACTCTTTCCTTAGAAGTTGTAGTTCTTACAAAATTTTAGAAATCTCTCAGAAACCCTTGACAAAATTTTGAATTAAATTCAAGTTTTTAAGTACTATAATCACATGGAATGCTTTCACTTGAAAAAAAGCCACGGGTAGGGTATGAGGCATCAGGGATGGCTTTTTATATTTTGAAACACAGAAGCTTTGATTCTAATGCCTGTGTCATATGCTAAACACATGTGACCTTTACTAGATATCATAAAAACCCACCATAAATTAATCATCGACCATAATGCTTTCCTCATTTCAAAACACATTTATAAGTTAATGCCCTCAGGCCAATATTTTAAGGTGACTACACAGAATTTAAATGAAAAACATAGCAAATATATGTCTACACAACTACATACACATACACATGCCCAAATATTTATTATTTACCTGCCAGTTCAACTCAAAATGGAAGAAATTTGCACACATCTGAGTCTTATACTTTTGCTTCTATTGCCAATTTTAGGCATTTTTGAGTCTCACCTGCATTTTATCAAACCAGGACAAAGTTAAGTGGAATTAGAGATTTCCAAATATTTCTCTTCTTTACCAATTTCTATTTATGTATATGTACTTCCCAAAGTTTTCTTCAGGGGGAAAAAAAGCCCCATAGAGATGTTAAGTTCTCTATAAAAGATGAAAAATGATTTTGAAAGTTATTTAAAAGCTGCATTTTGTTTTTAGAATTTCCTGTGTTTTCAAGTTTGTGATCTAAGTTCTTTGATTCTAAGACCAGCTTACACTTCAAGGGCTAGAGATTTCCAGCATAATATCCTTTCTCATTGCCAGCAGGAAGAAACAGCAGGCAGCAGGGAGGAGAGGCGGCTGCGAGGGCGGCAGGCGGACAGAAACTGGGCCTAGCTCACGTTCCTCCTCCCCTCGGCCAGAAGTGAGCTGTGGGGTGCTGCTTCCACTCAGCCTCCTTTGTGGGCTTACAGAGACAATGAGTTTTGCCCAAGATTATTATCTGGCAATATGTTAGCTATTAAAAAAAGTTAAAAAAAAAAAAAAAAAGCAGGATAAAATTTTGAAGAAACACTTTGTTTTTATTGTCCCCTTAAAATGTATATGAAAACAAATACAAGAGATTTTTAGAGAGAAACAGTATATAAAACCATTTAGTCAATATGTCAAAATATCTGACATAATGAAATACTCACAAGAATCAAATATTAAAATCTTCTTTATCTGTGTTAAGCGCCTGTTTTTATTACTATTGCTAAATGTAAAACTGTAACTTGGTAGTATGTGTAATATGATATTATGTATACTTATATAAAATATTTATAACAAGCTACTTGGTGGAAATGTAAATGATCATGTTTCCACTGGAATACAAATATATTCCAATATATAGTCACCGCATTTTATTTCACACCATATTTTAAATAGAAATAATATTCTACTACCATAACTAAAAAAGAAAAATTAGTCTCTTTTTTTTTAATAAAAAGAAAGGTATAGGCAGGAATGAAAGGCAAGTAAGCAGTCAGGCAGACAGAGAAAAGAGGAAGACAGATTATTTATTTTATTTCCTTGTTCATCTTGGTTGTTCCCTCTGGACCCAAGTCTTGAACTTGGATGCCTGGAATATATGTGAACCAGAGCCACAGATTTAACCATCAAGCCACCAATATTTTTATCAGAGCAGAAAATAACAAGATTCACATGTTGTATTTTTTTTTTTCTACTTTTGACAGATACTATGCCTTAAAGAAAAAAAAAAGTAAACTCCAAGCCCAGATTCAGTTTGGTTCATGAACACTACCACTATAGTGCTGAGTCAGATCTAGCCAGAATACTAACAGAAGCACCTCAGGTTTGTCTCCTCTGCAGTTTACTCAGCATTTTCAGACACATTCTCTCCCTGGACTCTCATGAATACCCTGACAGAGATGGGCAGATAGATCTCCTTTACACAAAATAACCAATGCCATGGATCTCCAGTCTTCCGTTCTACTAGGGAGAGAGCAAAAATGCACCTGCTCTATTGAACAGAGGCAGTATCCAGGTGGTGTTACTCTTAAGTGCTGGGACAGAGACCAAAAAAATCAAAACAAAAAGTTGACATTGAGCACTTACAACATCTCTCTCTATTACCTAGAAGCATTTGAGAAACTGAGTAGACAAAATTCTAACGAAAAATTCTCTCTTTAGGGTGTTTATCACTCTTTTTCCATTCATTCAGTGTGTTATAATGCTCCTATTGGGTGACATGCCCACTGCTGGTGCCAGGAATTTCTCAGGAAGTAAAATAATGAGCCTATTTCTAGGAAAACTTACACTCTGGTGGAATACATACAGCAGTAGATGAACAAGATGGTTTGAGAAAGTGATACATGTTATGGAGGAAATATACAGACATGTGTAATAGTAATGAGGAGGAGGGGAAGAAGAAGAGAGAAGATTAGCTTTTGTGTGGATGGTCAGAGAGGTGATATTTGAGCCGAGGGTTTAAGGATAAGCCATCTTGGCAAAACTAAGGTCCAGAAGTAGGAATGAAATAGTGCAGTCACTTGGAGGTAGGCAGCAAGGTCTAAAGGGTCAGGCTTGGATCCTGGCCATGAGAAGAATCAGTGGAGCTTGTTCAAAGTGCAAAGGAATGCCACTAGAATTGTGTATGTGAAAGGAGGGGATATTATCTGACTTATGGTTTAAAAACCCTTTCTGTATGCTAGGTCACAGAAGTGCAAAGTTAGAAGAGGTTCAGAGGTTATTCTAATAACCCAAGAAAGAGGTGATAGTGGTCTTCTCTGTCAGAGCAAGAGGAGAGATGTCTCAGAAATAAAGACATATTTCGAAGGTAGATAACAGGATTACCAAAGGACTGGAGGGAGGAGAGGGAGAGGAAGGGACCCAGAATGACTCATGTCTCCTGGCATAAGCTTGGTGTGGACAGTAGTGCCACCAACAGGATAATGTGGTGAAAAATGTTCTAGTTTAGATAATAGGTTAGAAAAGTCTGTGAGAATTCTAAGAGGAAATATATAGTAAAAAACTAGATGTGTGGCGTCCTGTGGTGGAGGAGTAGTTTAGTCAGTTGTCTTCAGTCACAAGCACAGGTCACATATGCCAGGGTCCCAGTTTCAAGACCCGAAGCCAGGGTGAAAACCAACTTGAACAACTATATAAAGTGCTTCTGTTTCCTCTCTCTTCCTGCCTGATTCTGCTCACCTTCGTTTTTGCATACACCTTTCCTTAAAAAAACAAACAAAAGGCTAGATGTGTGAGAGCAGAGCTTAGAGTAGGGAAGATACAAAGTTGGAATCCATCAGCACAAGGGTAGTGGTTAATGCCATGTGATTGGATGGGAACACTTAAGAAAGAGCAGAGCTATGGAGGAAGGAAGAGTTCTTGGTACAGGAAGGCAGAGCAGCAAAGGAACATGAGAGTCGCTACAGGAAACAGGAGAAAACTATTAAGATAATCTTCATGTTCAAATTAATGCAAGTCTCCCTAGGAAGTTCATAGATGTGAATAATAACTTTACCAACTCTTTAGACACCACTATTTTCATATCTGACAAAAATGTTCACCTTCACCAAGTCACTTAATTATAGGTATGTTTTTAGATGACATTATTTATTGTACTTTAAAACTTTACCTTTTCTCCAGTGTCCCCCACTCCACGTAAACCCATCGGTCCAGGAGGTCCTGGTAATCCTCGAGGTCCCTGACATGACATAATAAAGGGGAAAATGTCTTTGTGTGCAGTATTGAGAGAAAGAAGGAAGGAGGGAGATGAGGGAAGGCAGGAAGGAGAGAGGAAAGAAGGGAAGGGGGAAGGAAAAAAAGGAAAGAAATACAAGCAATGTCCACACTTACAGCCACACCAGGATAGCCGTCACCTTTGGGTCCTGGAGCTCCCACTGGTCCCCCAGGGCCTTGGGAACCCTGAGTAAATTCCAACACCAGGAATATCATAAAACTAAACTGAAACAACTGGCAAAACTTAAGCATAACACCAACTCAATGTGCCAAAGGTGAATTGGATAAGGGCAAAGGAATGATCTGAAAAAATTTAGAAGGCATTCTACCACATATGGTGATTCATTACCTCTTTGCAATTCTTATCCATTTGCATTCAGTAAGAAATATGAAATGAATGCCGGAAATATACCAAAACCATTACAAGATTCTCTATAGAAAACACACTTAGTAAGACAGAAATGGCTGATTATACAGAGTTTATGAATCATCTCTTGAGACCTAAGAAAAAGTAATAAATGTTGCTTTGCTTTACAGTAATAATCTCAGGCATCAAACCAATGGCCTTTTAGATAGAGGACAGGAAAAAGTAAGTTGCTGCCTTTTGAACAGTAGAGTTTTATTGGAGATGTTTATTCTTCTACAAATGGAAATTAGAGAAATTTCTGATTAGAGTAAAATGGACAGATAAGGGAAAAATGAAGACAACTCTCTTTGAAGAAACGTTTATGAATATAAGTTCACTATACTTACATTTAAAACCTGTAATGTTTCTTTTCATACCACATTGTATTCTGTTCCTGTGATCACTCTTAAATAGACACATATCAATGATTTGATAAAGAGCTGTTCATGTTTTAAAATATTTGTGGTTTTCATTAAGCTCTAATAATAGGTAGAGCTTTGCTTTTCAAGATTGGAAAAAGCAGTAGGAATCATAATACTTTTCTTATATGCAAGCAAATACTGAGATCCAAATGCTATTTTATTGCAAGCTAAAATGTTGCCCAAAATCTGTTCGTAATTCTATTCCTATGAATTAATGATTAGTTGGGGAAAAAAAATCTTGCATAATTCTTAGCAATAAGAAAGTTAAATTTATTTTGAAAACCATGAATGTAATAGCTGTTTATTCCTGTTAAATCTAGGGGACTGGTTTTATGGGGTTAAGCTTTTTCAGAATGATCCTCTTCAGAAAATGGGTGACCACTGATAAAAGCTGAATAAATGTCATCAACAAAACCCCAAGATGATCTCTTAAAGTTGTATGACAGAGCAGAAATGAGTTCTCAGGAGGTGAATTTTGTATATCACAGGCACTGATGACTGCTCAGAAGCAATTTACTAAGCTATTCCAACCACACTATTTCACATTAGTGAAAACTCTAAACATTCCATATGAGATGTGTCCCAAAATAAGATGCCCATTTCTCTCCATGCTTACATAAGGCAAGTACCAACAACAAAACAGGAACTCCTGGTTAAGTTGAAAGGAAAAGAAAATTGGAGTCAAAATTGCTTTCAGTTTTATTATTAAGTTCCAAGGCAATAACAAATTATCAGTAGCTGGTTTTGTTTAACCATTGGCACCCAATCTGCAGGGGGGTGGGGGGAGGGTCATTAAAATATTTATACTTTTAGAATATTTTAGTCCTTAGAAATCTTTGTCATCTCTCCCACAAAAATTTCAGCTGTTTTGCTAAATCTAATTTTATTAGGAAATACCAAAAGTGGCAATAGGGCCTGTGTTAATTCTCAGATTTTTATTTTGGACTTTTGATATTTTTATAGATAGAATTTTGTCACTTTGTCTTTCTCCACTAGGTTCAACAAAGTGTCCTGCAGAGTGGTTCACTTTGAAATGTCTCTCCCAGTCAACCATAATTAGGGCAGACATGTTAATCTGCTGTTTTCAAATGGGCTTTTTTGTTGTTGTTGTTTGGAAGGTGGGCTGACTTGGGAGCTCCCTGAAGTAGTATACAAAATTGAATTGACTGCTAACACTTCCATTAGACATTAACCCTCCCAAAGCTTAAAATCCAATGCTTCAGGGAAGAATAACAGAAAGACTAGGATTAGATGATTCAAAAAATGCTTGGAATGAAGAAATAAATAACTTGAAATACTATACCAAAAATACCCAAAAATGACCAGTATCAAACAGGCAATGGCTGCATATTTAATTTGATTTTATTTCTTGTGTATAGTGTAAGAGACATAACTATAAATTATAAATTGTCACCCAAACTTTCTTGATTAAGTTCATAGCTATAGTGTTGGCATTGGGAAATGCGAATTTTCTTCTTGAGTCCTCTACCTATACTGGGTTCCCACAGCTTCTGCTACACAGCTAGGGCTCCCATGCGCCTCAGGGGCTGGGGAGTAGGGTGGCCATCTTGTTCTGGTGTGCCTGGGACATTCTTGGTCCTAGCTTGAAAGTCTCACATCCAGGGAACCTCCTCAGTTCCCAGCACACTGAAGGCTGTCACTTGAGTAAGAACAACTATTCAAGTGATAAAAGGTAGTGGAGGCTAAGCCCATCCCTTCCCTCGACCTTCAACAAGAATCACTTCAATTTATGTCACTTTTATAAATAGGTTTTGCACACTTCAAAGATGGTTCTAAGTTCATTTTTTATTTGAAAATCACAGGTATTAGTACTTGAATACTTTTATCTAAAAGAGACATTTCGATAGGAAAATAAAGTTTGCTTTCAAAAGCTGCATAACAACATGCTCCTAATTTACCAAGTGCTGATTATGGAGCCCTGAAGCCTGTTCTCATAAAAGGGGTGTGCTTGTTGACACTTGGAATACTAAAATTTGCTATGGTGTTGGGTTTTATGTGAGAAGGGAAATGGGTGCTTGGATACCAAGGAAAAAGAGACACGGTTTCTTAAAGCTGTCTTCTATAATTATTTGCATTTTCATCTAAGACAGCCCTGGAAAATTGGATAACAAAGCAGAAAAATATCAGGTTCAATAAATCTTCCAAACATGAACTTTTTGGACAATGTTTTACAGAAGAGATACACTGATCATTAATATGTAAATGAAAGCTGCTGCTAGAGGCCATAGAATCTTCTATCACAGACCTTACAAAAAGAGCATGTTCATACAGCAGTTTAATCAGCAGAAAGTTAACCAGAGGAGGAGTGATCATCTTGCACATTTATAAATGATACGATGGCTTGATTTTTTTTTAAGAGAATAGTGTATTCTTACATTTAATTCATCAGTGTAGAGTCTCTGAGTAGAATAATCTCGATCATAAATTCATTATGCATTAAATCCACTTTCACTTTTCTCACATACAGAAATACAGAACACGAAGAAAACATACCTTTGGTCCCCGAATAGAAAGTCCAGGTTCTCCTTTAAATCCAGGAATCCCAGGTCCTCCTCTATCTCCCTATACATTTCAAATAATGTTCACAGTTTCAGACTAGAGGTTGCAGAAGAAATCATAATGGCATAAGACAAAGGGAGATTTGACCAAGTTGTAAAGGGCTTATTAATCTTGGTCTCACATCTTGAAAGAGTACATCCTTCAAATGTATTTCAGAGGAATTTCAAGCCTAAGGAAATAAAACCTGCCCGTATAGACTACAGCAGCCATTTAGAGAAAGTCCTTTGAAAAGACAGGCAGCCATCTAGACTCAAGTAAGTAGATTATAAGCATTTCTGGGAAGCTCTTAAAAATGAATGGATTTCTTTTCTGTCAGACTTTCTGATTATAAATTCTAGAAGATCCTTCTGAATAAATCCACTAAGTTCTCACTTGCCCCAGGGTCCAGAATTTAGAGGGTAGTGCTAGGTGACAAGCTCAAAATCAGTAACAAGACTTCTGGTTTCTAATCTTAAATTTGCTTAAAGCTACAATTTGTTTAATTGTAAAATATCAGGATAGAGTTAGATCATTTCTTGATGTTATTTAAAAACTAACATTCTAGCTCACTGGTATTATGAATTTTTCCCTCCTTCAACTGTCAGATATTTAAGTAAAAGAAAAAAATAAAAATAATTTTAAGAATGCATACTTTTGGCCCAGGAGGCCCAGGAATTGAAGCTCCAGGCATCCCAAAAGGGCCCACTGTCCCTGGATCACCCTATAAAAACCAAAATGCTTATTTAATGTCAAACAGAGAAATCATATAAAGCAATTACATTCATAAGCACATAGAAATGTGTTTTCAGCAGTCTGAAAATTATCATCAGTCTATTTCAGAAATCAATATGAAAATATTTGAGCATTTTTGTTAAACTGCTACTAAGGTTATTGATGATTAAGATTTCAGTGCCTATAATAAATACATTCAATTAATTCCTTAGTAATGGAAAACTTGTATCTCTTATGTATCCTCTCAGTAGTTAATAAAAACTATGTAATTTGTGCTGCCTCCCTTTTGTGTTGTATGCAAAGAAGCTAAGAGGGAAATTTTTGTTCAATTGTTATAATTGCTTTCAGTGTCAATTTTTGGGTACACTTGGTAGAAACATAATGTTTCTCCTACTTTATAATGTTTTCCTTTATCATTTTATAATTCATGGAGTATTAGTCTTCCATTGTATAGTATCTCACTTCCTTTTTTAGAAGTAAATATGTATAAAAAGATAAATATAAAAAAAGTTAAAATTTCAAATAGAAAAATCAAAACATTTTCAATTATTTGTGTTTCTCATTATTGAGTCTCAATAAAGACTCAATCTGGAGCAATAAGCAATCTGTCCCACAAGCTCTAGAACAGTGATTCTAAAATTTTAGGAAGTAAAGGAATTTTCAGAGGAATTTGGTAAAAAACAGAATCCAGAGTTTCTGTTCTAGAGATTCGGATTCAAAAGATATGGTTGCTGGGGCCCAGGAATATTAACTTTTATGAGACACCATTGATGATTCTGATATAAGTATCATCATCACATTTTAAAACCCTATGCAAAGCAACTGTCATTAAAAGAGGATATATATAGCCCATGCATTGTTCAGAATGACCCATTTGTGATATTAGAAGAAAAGAATGAGATATTTTTAATCTCTTCCTTTAAAATTTCAATTACTTATATAAATGTCGTACATATACTAGTTGGTAATTTATGAATAAAATCACAATTAAAAATAAACAAATCTCCTTAGAGTTTTGTTTGTTTGTTTGTTTGTTTGTTTGTTTTTTAACCAGAAGGGGTTTGTAATCCAATTTGGAGACTGCTGATCTAGTGTCAGGAAATGTCAACCCAGAGGCCAAAGACGGCCTGCTGCCAGGTTTTGTACTGCTTCAGGCAAAAGGTGGTTTTCACAGTTTTAAATGATTGTTATATAAGCACCTACATAATATTCTCACTTTTGACTCTTGGCCTGGAAAACCTGAAATATTAAATATCTGGCCCTTTATCAAAAAATCCCCCCTACCTGCCCTTAGAGAGCAAATTGTTCTCAATAGTGTGAACTGCCCTTTATGTTCTCCTGCTTCCTTCAGGCGGGGCTTCATCAGTCAGGTTTGTGCATTAAGATTCCCACCCTGAGCTATGTTTATATCGGCAGCTGAGACCCCCTGCTAATTATCCAACTGACCCATGGGCTGTGCACACTGGCCTAGCAGGGCCCAGATCACACCAACGCTAGTGCGTGCAATCATTGATTCCAAATCATCAAGGCAATGGAACAGGATACAGCCAGCATTCTGGCAGCAGATAACCGTCCTATTTAATCCTGGCAAAGGAACAAAACATTAAACCTCTTAGAAAAGCAAAATTATGCTTTTAGATTTAATCTATTCTCTTTTTTTTTTTTTGAAGTCAATTACTTTTAAAATAGGAAGTTACATACTTTAAAAAGTATATGATTCTTTCAAAGATCCTGCATTAGGTGTGATTATGCTTTAAAATAAAAAAAGCATTACTTCAAAATAGAGAAAAATACTCACTTTGAATAAGAGTAAGAAGACAGGTAGAATAATCACTGACATTATTACTAACACACTACATTTCATATATAGTGACATAACACAGCATGTGCTTCTCGAACTACCTGCAGCAGAGTTTGCTTATTTAAGAAATGCAGATTCCTAGGATATGCCCACCTACTAAATCCAAAAATTATGAATTTGTAACAAGCTCTCTGGGTGATACTGATGGACACTGAAGTTTAAGAGTCACTATTCTGCAGAAAATGCTTTGTTTTGTTCCCCATCTTACCTTGCCTACCAGTTAATTGGTTGGTTTTTTTAGTTGTTCTCAGCCTTGAACAACAAATTGTCTCTTTCATACAATTAGCATCTTCCTAAAGTTCCGATTCTCTTAGGGCTGCTATTTCTGTTTCCTGACACATCCAAATGACCTCAATATTCTCTCTTGCTAAGACAGGACACATTCCTGATTGCTTGCATCACAATTTCATTTACTCTTCTTTGGTTTGTCTTGATTGTTTTGTCAGGACATATATGTTCCCTACCTTACATTTTATAGTACTGACTATTTTCTATATGATCAACTCCACATATTGGATACTTGCTATGTGCCAGGAACTGTGCTAAGTACTTTATTAACTCAATCTTAATGCCAACCCTGTGAGATAGGTAAAGTTAACACTCTCTCTCTAAGATTATGGTGACTATCCCTAAACGTTCAGGTGTGTGGTAGGATGAGCTCCCTCTTCTGTCTTCTGAGGTCCCACTCTTTGTCATCACCGAGCTGACTCTCTCATTTGTTGTGTTCAACAAAACAAGATGATAAAAATTGGTGTCTCTCCTAGGATCTTAGTTTTATCCCAACTTCTGAATATTTGGTTTTCACTAGAGAGAACTTACTAGATTCTCTTTTAGATTCATACATATTTCAGTAGAAATTACATTTTATGCAGTTTATTCCATTCAATTTCAGTCTGGAATAGGATGTTTTCTAAAAATTCTATTTGGGGTTGGATGGGGGCTTGTCTTGTATTTGTTGAGGAACAAACAGGGAATCAAATTTTCAGTGGAAATCTGCTATTCTATTAAAACCAGACACAATTATAATCTTTTCAGCACATAAATAAGAATATAAGAAACATACCTTCGGCCCTTCGGGTCCTGGAAATCCCCTCTGTCCTTGATTTCCTTTGCTTCCTTTCTTTCCTTCATCTCCCTGACAGAATGATTATAAAAATATAGCTGTTGCATTAACAAATTCTCTTCTGTCTGTAACAAGTATATCAAGATCAGATTCTTGAATAATACCAATTTTAAAGTTATGTGCTCCAAGCCTAATTTAAATTGCATAGGGCTGATTATTGTTTTTGAGTAGTTTGAATGATTTCAGAACTAATAATTCTTCACTACTTATTCAGTATAATTTAATACTTCTAAATCTAATTTCAGTATTTTTCTTTGGGAACTTATTTATTTGAATTTACAGTTCTTTTGTACTGTTGCTGTATGAAAAGGTAGTTCTAAGATAGTCACAATTTCAGAAAAGAGAGTCAATGCTTTTTGTGCTTTTTTCAGTTTCCATGCTATTTTAGTTTTAAAACATAAAATGAGACATTTTTCATATCAAGCTCTATTTCTTCCTAAGTGAGGAGTCTTGTTTATTTCCCCAAAGGAAGCCAGTAATCCTATTGGTAGAAAGATGCATGAGCATTGACTTGAAGGAGAGTTAGAAACTGCCAACTGTTCCCCAGCATGGCTATATAAGCCTATGTTCCCCTATGAGAGTTTTTTCTACCTTCAACTAGAAGTCTCAGAGCATTATAAAACCATCCTTAAACTAGAATTCAACAGTAAGGCACCATATCCAAATGTGAGCCCAGCTCAACAAAAGATTTTAACTCCTTGGGGTGTGCAGCTGAGGCCATGTATGACATAAATAATTGCAACATGGGTTTCAAACATGAGCATGCCCTGGAATCAACCAAAGGACTTGCTAACACACAGATTTCTGCACCCCGCATCCTGAGTTTCTGATTCAGCAAGTCTGCATTGGGGCCCAAGAATTCACATTTCTAACACAGTCTCAG
The DNA here is from genome assembly GCA_004363575.1 of Solenodon paradoxus. Classification (NCBI taxonomy): domain Eukaryota; kingdom Metazoa; phylum Chordata; class Mammalia; order Eulipotyphla; family Solenodontidae; genus Solenodon; species Solenodon paradoxus. Next base: position 81,679 of record RJWH01003917.1, on the reverse strand, counting down.
GAGATTCTGATCCTGCCATTCCAGAGGCCACAACTGAAGAACTAGTGGACTCTAATCAAGGTCATCAGCAATGCAGACATTGCACTCAGATAAAGAGATAACCTCCTATAGAATCTGCAGAGATATAATTAGGTTCTCAAGGTCTACACTAAAAAGAGCAGTGACATAAAATTAAAAAAAAAAAAAAGAAAAAGAAAAGGCAAGCATCCAATTATCACTTAGTGTATTGTTATTCTTCACCAATAGGGACAACATCTAATCACAGCTTTTATTTTCTTTCATTCACTGATTAATTTACCATATTGACCTAAATCACTCCAGAAGTCAACAGCAGGAACCCAGCTAAATATACCAAGGTGCTAACCCTGAACCATAGTCTGACTGACTGGGCAATCTAAACATATTCCTACCAGTCTTCTCCAGGAGCCTTCCAAAACTACAAATCCAGTGGCTTCTCTTTCCAATGCACATTCTCCTTGTTCTGTTAGTGGCACTGACACCACCCACCAGTCTCCTTGGTTTCCCTAGCATGGTACTAATCTGCTTATCTTCCTGCTGTTCTGAATACTCTTCTACTAGCTACTGCCCAATATGGAACTCAAACCTCAGTTCTCTTTCTCAGAGATATTATTCATTCTCACAGCTTCAATGGTTCACTCCAAAGGTCTGTTTTCTAAAAGTATATTCTAGAAAACATAAATTCTCCTGAATGTTAATATGCAAGCATTTGTAAAAGCTGGGTTTTGGGGTTTTTTTTGACATAATGTGAAATTGGTATTCTCTGTTCCCAATCCTCCTGGCCCTTGTCCCAAGGATCTCATAAGCTGGTAAACTAGTAAATTAAAATATTCAATATTCTATAGATTTGTTTAGACTTTGAATTCTCACATTAAAGGATAAGAACTCCATTTCCACTAGTATTTTTACAAGACAGACTTCTTAAGCTATCAATTACTATTTTGACATAATTATAAGTAGAACACTAAATACATAAGTTTATTTTTTACTTTTCTCATATATAATTCTTAAGGTTCCCTATATAAGCACTGAAGACTATACATACAAAATGCAGGAACACCTGGCCCCTTAGAGGTATAATGTCACTATTAGTCTTACTGATGGATTTGGATAACCTCATCTTGTGTAAAGATGTCATACAACTAGCATTTCTGAAACATGTGAAATAAATGTTGTGAAAGTGAAACTGCCATTTAATTAGGTGATATTTTGTATTACTATGTGCGACTGTAAATATTTGGAAAAATTTATGAACTTTCAAGTCTCAAGGGGGTCTCTCAAGGCTTCTTTTCCCTTCCTATGTGATTTTTAAATGTCAATTTGGCCATGTATTGAGAAAACATGCGTTGAATTTTATACACTGGGTGTTATGACATGTTAGGAATATAAAAATGAATAACACATACTTGTCTTCTAAGAGCATACAAGGTATCCATAACTTAAGGCCAAAAGTAAACATATTTGACAGAGTAAGAATAATCACATTCCTCCTAAGTTGGCTCCTCCATACTGAGACCAGAACACAGGCAGTCTGCTTCCCCACTTTGTCACTTCCATACCTTTGAGCCAGGATGTCCTTTTCCAGGTGGTCCTTCTGGGCCTCTTGTTCCTGGTAGTCCTGCTTCTCCCTGAAGGAAATCACACTGTCTGAGCTGACCCTCCACAGAGAGTATGTTTAACTCTACCTTGTCTCCTCTTATGACTAGTGATTTCTACTGAGACTCTCTAAAGCAGACCAGACCTTCACTCTACTCTCAAAAGTACTTTGGAAGTTTACCAACTTGAATAAAATAGCATCAAATTCCAATTTAGCTCAGAGCCGCTGATGTATCATGAGAAACTCCAATTTCTTAGCCAATTTCCAAAGCAATAAATTCACTTTCCTTTGATTCTTCATTCACATTTGGTGATTTGTTATTTTTTAAAACAAGAAAGACTTCAACCTTTCCATCTGCTATTTTCTAGTACTTATAATGAAAAATGAGTATTTCAAATGTCAACTCAAAATACTTCAGAAAATCTTTATAACGGCCTCGCTTCCTGAATGTATTTACGGATTCTCCTCTTGGAGGGAATAAAGTGATTTTCTCTAAGTTTAAATTGAAGTGCTTTCTAGGAATCCCTAAGAAAGGAGGTCACTTGAAGATGCCAGGACCAAAACACCAGAGAGAAGACAGAGGGCTTGAGACACTACTTACCCTTTCCATCTGAAGTAGGTGAAAAGGAAAAATTTAGAGTTGTGGGATTTTTTTCTTCTAAAGACTAACTTGTCCTCGAGAGTTTAATTTGAGCCCTTGAAGGACCAATATGTTAGTGTAGTTTGATAGCTTTTACTCCAGTAGTATGAAAACCAGTATTACCTTCTTCCCTGCAACTCCATCTTCTCCTGGTACTCCTGGTTGTCCTGGGAACCCTATTGATCCTGGCTCCCCCTGGTGGATGAGCAAAGATTTTATTTCCCAAAAGCTCCTGTATATCCTGCAGGTCCATTCTGAGGTACTTGCAATTGGATATATTTTACAGTGTCTGAGAAGAGCCTCTGAGCTGAGAAATCTGAATTGTAATTAATAGTCATTAAACTATTTGACCTTGGGCAAGTTACTTACCCTCTCTGGGTAAGTTCAGATTATGTTATTTGATATGGGTTGAAGAGAGATCTCAGAAAAGATAGGTTGAAGTCTGAACCCTTGGTACCTGTGAATGTGACCTTTTGGACATGGGGTCTTTGCAGATATAATCAAAGTTTATAAATGGTCATTAGGGTGAGACCTAATCCAATATGACTGGTGTTTCTACAAGAAGAGAAAAACATCCTGTAAAAACAGATAGAGCAAGAACACCATTGTAACAACAAAGACAAAGGTTAGAGCGATGCAGTGCAAGCCAAGGAGTGCCCGAGATTGACGGTAGGAAAAGGCGAGAAAGGATTCTTCCCCATAGGTTTTGGAGGAAGTATGACCCTATAGTCATCTTGATTCTTATAGCTCCCAGAACTATGCGACAATAAATTTTTCTTTTATTAAGTCACACAGTTTGTGGCTCTTTAATATAAACGAAAATAAAACTGAATGAAAAAAACAAACTGGGGTCTTAACATTGCTTCCAAGTGTAATATTACATAAGTCTACTTGCATTCAAATTAATCCGTAATTTAGCGTAAGTCCTTTAAAATGCCCAGGGGGTGCGAGGGGGAAGCATGCTATTTTCAAAAAGTGTAAGTTGTCCTTACTGCATTTAAAATAAAAAACCTTAAAAGAATTGAAGATCATTTCAGCTAAAGTAAACTTAAAAAGCTAGTAGGGGAATAAAGCACAATAAACCTAAAGATAAGTAGGAGTTTATAATCAAAATGAGAATAGGAAATAATAAACTGGAAAATAAAACATAAAGAGTAATAAAATTAAGATAATACTTCAAAAAATAATAAAATAAGCTTCTGTCATAAATGATTGATATTTTAAAAAGGCACAAATAAACAGCATTAGGAGTGAAAAGATTTAACTGTATACATAGTACATTTTTTATTTTTATTTTTCCAACATTTTATTGAAGTCACGTTGCATTATAATATCATTCAGGTTTAAGGTATGCATCACTGTAAATCAACATCTATATATAATACATTCAGTTCACCACTAACAGTCCAATTCTATCCTTCATCATATAATTGACCCCTTTTACATAACTTGCCTACCTCATCTCTGCCTTTCCTCTGGTAACCATATCTGATCTTGACTGAAAATCTATTTTTATTTAATTTATTTCTCTATGTATCACATATGAGTGAAATCATGTGGTGTGTAAGATTTGTTTAAATCATAGAAAATTCCTGTGACAACTTAATATCTGCTGGAAAGCACAAATAAATGGATCATTCAAAAAGTTTAAATTGTGTAAGTTACACAAGAAGGAATTGACAAACTAAATAAACCAATACCATTAAATAAATTGAGTAAGTAATTGAAACTCTTTAACTTCCTCTTTCTCCAAGATCATACAATTATTTATACTTGGTTTATAATCAAGTCCCACTGAAATTTTAAACCTTGAAGAACAGATATTCCCTATCTTACACAAACAGGTCTAGAAAATAGGAAAAGAAGAAAGTCTATCCAATTGGTTTTCTGAGATTAATGAAAGCTTGATTTTAAAAGTCATACAATGACAAAAAATCTAAATGATAGTCTACCTGTGAAAATGATGCAACTTAAGCTATCAGTCAAAATGGTGGAATAAGAACAAGATTTGATTTTCTGCCTGACATAACTATAAATAAATAAATAGCAAACAAAATAAATGAACCAGTGTCTCTCAAGACATTAAACACTAATTAATGAAGAACGATAATGCTGGAGAGCAGGAAAACAAATTAGATGCATGCTACAATTTCCCAGTTTACTTCTTGGAGAAAGTTTTCAGACCAGAGTGCAGGGAGACAGAACCCAGAAAATGTTCAGACGTTTCTCTAGCTTAAGGAGAAAAATGGAGGCATCTAAGTAAGCCAAGATATCAAAAATTCACAAGACAGGTTGTCAGAGAGGAAGGAGTTACCAGGAGAGAACTGTGAAGGTGAAGACTGTTCAACACAGTCAGAAGAAATCAACCCAAATCAGGAAAACAAAGAACTTAAAGGATGAGAGAGACTGGCAGCTCAGAAATAGTTCATGCTCCCAATGACAAAAATGAAAATCTCACAATTCTGAGGATATAGATTAAAGTTCTAAAAAGTGTCTTATCTCAGTAATGGGAAAAAAATTAACCTTAAGCTAAAATTCTGATCTAATCTTATGTAAAAAAGCTTGAACACAACACCAAAAGGTTCAAACTGTTTTCAAGTAACTCACAAATATCCAAAAGCTCAAAAATATTTTTAGGAATACAAAAATATCCAGCACCCAAAAAAAGAATAAAATTCACAATGATTGGCATCCAATCAAAAATTATCAGGCATTCACAAAAGCTGGAAAATACAGCCCTTTGTGTTAAGAGAAACCAATCAAAATTGATTCAGAAAATGATGCGGATGATAGAAATAGTCAGACAATATGATTATGTACAGAGGGAGTAAAAAAGGAAAAGGCTTTACAAAATATTAGAAATAATAAAAGATTTTATCAGATGGCTAAAATACAAAATCAACATAATAAAACACAATGACAAAACAATACTTTTCCTATAGACATCTAACAGCTAATGAGAAGATGTAGAAAGAGAACAATTCACAGTTGCAAAGCTTTCTCCAGGTCAACTTTTTAAGTAGAAATATAAATCTACTGTAAAGTATAGATTTCTACTATATAGTGTCACTATAAAGTGACAAATATTTTTCTGAAAAATTAGAGTTTTTCTCTGTGGTTTGAAAGGCTCAGCATTTAATCTGAAGACTCAATGTAATTTCAACGTCATATTTTGTCAAATTTGACAAAGCAATCCTAAAATTTTTATGTGAGAATCAAGAATAACCAAGAAATTCACCCCCCTCCCCACCCATCCTGGGTGATCAAAGTGTTGTCCCTTTCAGGTGACAGAACCTATCATAAACTTAACCTAATCAAGATAAGGAGGTAATAGCACTGAGAGATATAAATAGACAAATGAAACAGAAGGAAGAAACACCAGAAATAGTGAAATAATAGATAATATAGGCATGGTCTGTATTGCATTTGGATATAACTAGAACTTTACATAGTATTATACAAATTATCTGAGCACTTCTAAGCAGCATAGTCAGCTCACCTTTGGACCTTGCACTCCAATTCCCACTGGTCCTCTAGGACCTGGAGATCCTGTCTGGCCAACTTCTCCCTAGAGAGCAAAGAGTATTTGAAGAGTCTTTGACTACAGGAGTAAAATGAAATAATAGATCCCTGCCATTGATCTCCTAAGAGCTGTCTTTTTTTTTTTTTTAAAGGACAGGTACAGGTAAGAATGAAGGGAAATAGGCAGTCAAGCAGGAAGAGAGGAAGAATAAGCAGTTTATTTATTTTCATTAGTTTTTCATCCTGGTTCAAATTTATAGAAAAGTTGCAAGAAGGATACAAAAAAACTCTTAGATAATTCTCACTTAGCTCCTCAATGTGTTTTATTGATTTTGTTTCCATTTTACTACTCTTGTCTGCCCACCTATTTCTGTATATTATGTAATTCCTGATACATGGAGAGAGAGCTGCAGATACTATGTCCCATTAACTGAACACTTCAGTGCACACTTCCTAAAAACAAAGACATTCTCTTACATAAATAACACAGAACATCACAATCAGGAAACTAATGCTGACACAAAACTACCATCTCATCCAGCGATCCCATTCAAATTTCACTGATTGTCCTAATAACATTGTTTATAGGTATGAGAACCATTTCAGAAATCACATGCTTCCTTTAGCTGCCTTGTTTTTCAGTCTCCTTCAGTCTGGAACAATTCGTTAGTCTTTCCTGTCTTTCATGATCTTTATATATTTTTTTAAAGAATAAAATCTGATAACTTTGTAGAATGTCCTGCAATTTGGGTTTGGATGATCTTTCCTTATAAGTGGCAGTGCATTATGCATTTTTGTCAGGAATGCAATCCCATGTTCTCAGTTCATTTCCATTAGAGGCATACAATGTTGACTTGTTCTGTTTCAGGGATGTTAATTGTTTACCCCTTGTTAATAGGATATCACTCAAGTTTCTACATTGTAAAGTCGATAAATATTGTCTACTCATCAATTAATTAGTATGTCTGAGGAGATACTTTGAAACTGTGTTGATGTCATATTCCTCATCAAACTTTCATCCATAATTTTTAGCACCCATTGATGATTGTCCACTCTGTGTCACTTTGATCTGTTCCCACATGCTTTGATCATTTTCGCATTTTCTTCCAGCGTTTGACTTTGAATCTTTGTATATCTTTTGGAAGAAGGTGGGTTTCCTGAATGCAGCACAAGGTTGGATTATGCTTTTTAATCCATTCAGCCACTCAGTGTCATTTGACTGGTGAGTTTAGCTCTTTAACATTTAGGGTGATTATTGACATATAGCTGATTAGTGTCATTTTATAATTTGTCTTTTGTATGTTGCTCCAAATGATGACTTTGTTCTCTTTCTCTTTTTAGGTCAGATGGGTGCAGTTATGTTTTAATTGATTTTGTCTTTTGTTTTCTTCTTCACTTTTTCCCTGGGGATGTATTTTGAGGTTACCCTAAAGTTAGCATTCACACTTCTATGTTCACTACCTAATTACATTTGAAAGTATATTAGTTTTCCACTCATTCTAACTATCCACATTTTTGTTCTCTTCTCTTCCTCCCCACCTTTAATATTTTAATATTTGCTGTCTTGCTGTTTTTCTATGTGATTTCTTTATGCTTATAGAGCATCCTTTAATACTTTTTGCAAAGCTGGTTTTGTGGTGATGTACTCCTTTAACTTTTGTGTGCCAGAAAAGGTTTTTATCATTCCTTCAGTTCTGAATGATAATCTTGCCGGATAAAGTATCCTAGGTTGAAAATTCTTTTCTTTCAGCACTTTGAATATATTATGCCATTCTCTTCTGGCCTGTAGAGTTTCAGCTGAGAAGTCTACTGACACTCTTATGGGGTCTCGAATGCTGTCTTTGATTCTTGGATTTTTTTAATCTCTTTGCTGGTTTGATTGATTGAGTTCCTCTGTCCTATCTTCCAAATCACTGATTCTATTGGAAGTTTCATCCATTCTATTGTTGAGACCCCCTGTTGAGTTCTTTAATTCATCCATCATATTTCTTCCCTGTTTGATGTCTCGTTTTAACTCTTCTCTTTGCTTCCTAACATTCTTGTTTACTGCCTCTACAGATTTCTGGATTCCCATGAGTATGTTAATCACTATTACCCTAAATTCCTCTTCAGGTAATTTACATACATCTATATTCAGATTTCCCTCTGCGTTTTTGATTGGATTTATCATTTCACATTTATTTCTCTGTGCCTTTGCTCTATTCAGCATTCTGTTTATATTTCTGAGTGTTCAGTTTCCCTGGCAGTAGGTAGGTTCGACTTGCCCAGGACTGGCAATCAGGCTGCAGTTTCACCTCTACCCACACGGTGACACTAGCAGGTAACATTGAGGCTTGGGACTGCCTTCTCACTGTATTCCAGGTGGTGGGGCACCCAATGGGCAGGATTTCCAGTGGGTGGACATGTGCTGGGCAGGATTTCCACTCAGTGGCCCCCAAGCTCTGGTGTGAAATGGTTGTGGGAGGAGTTTGATTCGCCTGTTTTCTAGTTATGGCTGCACCCAGTGCAATTTCTCCACACGGGCTCCAGCTCAGCTCCTGGTGCGCTGGCTGTCCTTTCACCGCCTCCCAAGTCAGCCCTCCGTGGCTCTGTGTCTCAGACCCACTGGGCCCACCACTCCCTGCCTCTGCAGCTGGTCCCAAAATCCCTATCCTCCACCCCAATGCGTGTTCGGAGACTCCCGAGTTCCATCCCAAATACAAATCTGTGGCTTAGCTGAGAATCATGCTGGGTGCCCTCACCCAGTGCTGGTCTTCAGCCAGTCTATCTCTAGCTGAAGTGTCAGTTGTTTTTTGGTGTTTGTCTCAGGAAAATAGGTGATTTTTTTGTTTTTGTTTTTTCTGTGTCTGTTGGGAGCGACCCAAAAGTGCATCCTATTGAGCCGCTGTCTGGAAGCCGATCCTGTTAGGTGATATTTGACTCTATATCTCTACTCTAAACGTCTTATTACTTGCACATACTATAGACATGCTGGATTCTGGTAAGAGTGATAATTAGTCAACCTAGTGAGGCATGTAACCACAGGTAGTCCCTTCTGATTTCACTGCTTGAGTTGCTGGAATAGGGTCTCATAACATATAAATAAAACTTCTAAGAGCACAGAAATTATATATTACATTTTTTAAACCATTAGGAATAACAGTAACCTTTTGCATTAAGTAGATATCTCTGATCTTTAAATTAATTTCATCTACTGCCTTCAAAATGCCTTCAAAAAACCCTGCTGTCATATAGAAAATTACCTTGGAACCAGGCAAGCCTTGTCCTGGGGGTCCTTGAGGACCAGGTTGACCAATAAGTCCTTGAATTCCCTTTAGAATAAAAATAATAAATAATATTAGTGAAATTAAGAAGAAATTTGGCTGAGTAGTTTCAGATTCTCTAAAATTAAAGTTCAGTTCCCCTCCATAATAGATTATTCATACCCCATTGATATTTGTTGACTGGGGTTGGCAGAGGCTTCTAGTTGTGCCATAATGTGGATTCTTCCATTTTCTCATAGTAAAATAAATTTTAGTTGTCTCACATGGCAGCCAAGAACAAAGACCATAGTTCCTGCACAGTGCCTGGTACAGCCAGAACTGGATTCTGCCTAATGTGAGAGGAAGTGATGTGTGCATTCTCTGTTTTATGCTTAAGGAAAAAGTATTGCCTCCTCCTTCCCTACTTCCCTTCCCCAGTGACTGAAGTGCAGACACTGTTGCTATCCTGGATCACGAGGTTGGGAAGCACCTTGGCTTGGCAGACTAACAAAAATGAAGACACCTGAATTCCTGATGAATAGAACCCCTGCTTGGAGTTCCAATAGAAGTTGAATTCCATCTTGTCACCCTACTCCACATCTCAGTTTCACACAGCAAGCCAATATCCTCACTGTACTGATCAATATTTATCAGGATGCCAAAATGAAGGTTGGATCTAAGAAGCAATAGCTTGCAGACTGATGAATGTTAAAATGCTTGATTTTCATATTGTGGGTATAAAATGGGAGAAAAGACAGGATTTATAACATTCTTTGGAGAAAGTAAACTTACAAAAATTTCGTTTGGAAAAAGTGGAAGAGGTTTGGTTTGCTTCTCTCTTTACCCCATACTAGAAAGGTAACTTCAATGAAACTACCTGGAGACCTTGATTTCTGGTTTGGATAAACTGCTAAAATTAAAATGGACAGTGAGAGCTAAGAGACAAGAGTTTGTTCGTGCTAAGATCACATGAGTATTTATTTTTCATTTTTTTATTTCTATGCACCAGATGTTCTGTCAGTGAGAGACAGAGTTGGTCTGGAACTGTTCCGAACCCTGTCCAAGAGGACTGGGAAGATTAATGAAACGCCAATAGACAGTGAGGGTATAGTGTAAACCTCCAGAAAAGCAGAGGCTTGACAGGGAGAAGCAGCTGGAGAGAGTCCTTCATCCATGTACTAGGAGGGGCAGTCACAGAGGCCAGTTGCAGGAGCCCCACAAGGAAAATTGTCAGTGTCATACAACTGCCAAAACCAAAGGACCCAAAACCATCTGAGTCCAGCCAAGAAAGAACCTCCATGTCCCCCTTCTTCTCCCATCATTGATTCAGCCTGGAAAGAATAAAAAGCACATTCTCATCAGTTCTCCCTGCAGCTGACACCAGATGAATGAAGATTTAAAGGAAGATTAATGACTAGATTGATTTGATTACACAATTAAAATGAGATTTGCAACTTAAAGTGACCGTATTAACTCTTGCCCCACCCCTCATGGTAGTAGTGAATAAAGCTGCTATGCATATACGCATACAAACGTTTTATATGAACATAAGTTTTCAATTCACTTGGGTAAATATCTAAGAGTAGAATTGCTTTGTCATATGGCAAGTGCATATTTAAGTTTATAAGCAACTTTCAAGAAATTTTCTAAAGTGGGTACTATTTTTCATTCCCACCAGCAATGAATGAGAATTCCTCTTCCTTGGCATATTCAGGAATATTTGTATTATCAGATTTATTTATTTTAGCTATTTCAACAGATATGTATGGATCTCTCATTGCTGTTTTAACTTGTGTTTCCCTAATGACTAATGATTTTGAGCATCTTTTCATACATATATTTTCTATTCATGTATCTTCTTTGGTGACTAACTTTTTATAACTTAAAAATGGAAAAAAAAAAAAGATTCATATTTTCCTAGTAATTACTTTCTGCAGCAGGACAAGAAAAAATTTCCCCCACTAGAAAAAAAAAGTAAAAGGATAATGAGAGAAAATACTAAAATTTGTTTTGCTTATGCCTATAAGCCATCAATGCACAAATGTTACAGATACATGACTATTTTATTACAAATGTTATCTATTTTTCTTTAGTTTATACAATCACTTGCTCATTTTCAAAGTACAAATACTATTCCTCTTTTCTCTGCTTGATGAACATGAAGTTTTCTAGTCAATTTATAGAAACTGAGGTTCAAAATAAATGTTGAACTATTATAAGAAGGAAATCTTCCTGACTTTGACCGTAGTCCACAAGTAGTAAAGCACTGAGATAGAGAACAAAAGAAATCCAAAGGGATATATATATATATATATATATATATATATATTTATATATATATACACATTGTATATATAACTATTTATAGTCCACTTCAGTTCATGAAAGATTTTAAATGGTCAGGTCTTCCAAAATTTAGTGAAAATCTGCAGGCCACTTAAGGGATATTATAAACATGTTGCTGGAAACAAGTTCTCCCATAAACAGGTGAGTGGGAAAGTTGATCTCTGTTATTCCTGTAGTAATAACAGGAATTCAATGGATAAACATGTCAAATTAAGGATAAGAAGAAAAGTGAATAACTGTGTAAATAGAGGTTAAATTTAAGTAGAATTTAAATCATTTGTCTTAAATGGGTAGACAAATTCTTCTCTTGTTCAGAGCAATTTACAAATAGTACATTGCATTCAGTCTCGTACTCCATAAGTATCGGCTCCATATGGGCCCATCTACTTAAATTTTTTTTCCTTTGTGAAAGAAAAGATGGGGATAAGAAAACTAAAGAAATCAAAGAGAGTTGGGCTTTTTTGTTTTTGTTTTTTCTTCTATTTTTAAAACTGAGGAACAACCACCTCCACCAAGAACCAGCATTAAAGGCAACAGGAAGCCACAGATGGGAGGTCCAGAATTCGTAGGCCATCTGGAAAGACTTGGCTTTCTTTGAACCTCATTTTCAGTCCCAGAGTGGTGACTCAGTGCCAGGACCACCACAAGACCCAGGATGTGACAGCTACTTCCCAATCAAAATGTAATCCCTGCTGAAATCAGAAAACTACAAAGTTTGAGAATGCCTGGTGACACAAGCAAACCATGATCCCTGGAGTAGGCCAAATGGCCAGTTCTCCATTATTGACTAAATATTTTTTTTACAGGTTTATTTTGGTTTCTCCTGCACCTTAATTCTTCTCATCACTAGAACTTCTGCCAAGGAGTATAGAAAAAGGAATAACACTCAATGCTGCTAGTGCTTAGATTAAAAACAACGAAAACCAATTAATTAGAAGATAGTTAGAAATAAACTCAGAGTTAAAGTCAACAGTGAGATTTGGGATTATGTCATTTTGTTATCCTTACCTTCTCCCACTATCCTCTATAAAAGAAGTACTATTCATGTTCTAGGCAATAATTCAAGCCTTAATAATAAATATCAATCAAACTGACTTGCCACCATGTACACAAGGGGGTGATCAGCATAGATTTATATTCGTTGATCTCTTGATTAAATGAGATTATGTAACTAAAAACAACAAAGATAGATAGTGTTGATATATTATCTTTGTATTATTTAGATCTAACAAAATTGCCCAATTTTTCCACAAGTTATGGTCAAAAGATTTTGGGAACCAGTTCCAGTTATGACTGTAGAGACATCATCCTCAGAGATCTTTTCTTTCTTCTGATCAAGAGGGGCCAAGTGTCATTTATAAACCTCATCTGCAGTTTCCTTCTGTTTAGGAACAGTACCTTTAAATTAATTGGTTACCCCTGTTTCAAGTTTAATATTTTTTTTTATATTTGTTATGTGGGTAAAGAATAAAAAGCTCTACTCAACTTTCATTGGGAGAGAGTAGGATTTAATCAATCACAAAGCTTTGAGAAACATATAGACCAACAGGCAAATAAATTATTACTCCTAATGGAAACTAAAAATATCAAATGTTGAACCTCTTTATGTTGTTAATTAGACTTTAATCTTAAAATTCACAATGCCAAGACACAAAGTTTGTTATTTAAGTCTTTGGGTGTTCTAAAAACTAAAGTCTCTTGAAATCATCTTATTCTTCCTACATTCACTTTTAGATATATATTCTATTATAATTTGCCTATCAAAGTTACTCAGATATTTGCAAGACTGGTCTTCAATGAACACCAGGATTGGGCCAGAATGTTCTGTACCAAAGGGAAAGAGAGAGAGCATCGATTACCTGTTCCCCTTGACTCCCAATTCCAGGGATGCCCATTGGTCCTTGGGGTCCTACTGGTCCCATGTCCCCCTGTATAGAAAATAAATCACAAATAGTATAAAAACCCAAAACCTCATTCTTTCATGCTTCACTAATCTGGAATTGTGCAGGATTAAAATTTCTCTTTACACTATAAAAATGTTCAACAAGAGAAGAGATTTATTTCTTTAAAACAGTTTATAGTTAAAATTTACCACAATAGTGAATAATGTTTTGTTATTTAGTCTAAATAGGTGAGCGTTTGCATCAGTTTAAATGTATCAATAATTTTCTCACAAAACCCCAACATTTCTATATGGTTATTATAATGACATGAATGCATCCTGTTAGGGTCATAATGCAAATATTTAAAAGTATAAAATTCAAAGGGTATAAGAAAACCAGGATTTGATAGAGAAATTAAAGAAAAATTTTTTTTTACATTTTCTAAATACATTTTCCTCTGAATTTTATTAAAATACATTTTGAAAGTTAAGAAATCATTTAAAATAAATGCATAAAATGAAAGAATCTCACTTTTCCTTCCAGGAAATAAATTTGGGAAACAAAGTAAATGTTATCAGTAAGAACAATCTCATTCATCTGATCTTTGTGTCTTTCACCAAATATTTGTTGTATACTCAGCATTATGTCTCTGGAACTTTTTCAACCACTGAAGACAATAGTGACCAAAACAGTCAAAATCTGCAGTCTCATAGAACTAACATTTTAGTAGGGGAAACTGAAGATAATAAACAAGATAAATAAGTAAATGATATGTTTAATAATAATAAATGATAAAATTAGATACCCAAATGGAGAAATCAAGTAGACAGGAGAGGTCTGAACTGGAGACAAATTTGTGAGCCCTCAGTGTATAGATAGTATTTAAATCCACGACTGGGTGAATTTAAAAATATTAAACACGTAGATAGAAAGGAGAGAATTTTCAAAGTCTGAGGCTTTGGCAGACTCCAAGTATAGAGATCACATCAATGAAGAACCAGCAGTAGAGAGTGAGAAGCTGCGGCCAGAGACCCAAGTGAAGAGATTGTTTCAAGAAGGTGGCAATCGGTCAGATGCTACTTACAGGTCAAGTATGTTGACCACTGAGATTGATTACTGGATTGAGCAACATAGAAAGTATGCTTATTTTAATGTCAATTATATTTGGAGTATAGGGTCAGAAAACTTTTACTTAAACGGTTGTATATGCTTGAAGGCCATTCATAATACTGCTTTGATGATGTTGTAGCAGCCATAGATGTACATAAAAGAACAAGTGTACCTATGTTCTCATAATGCTATTTACTAAGCGAGGAGCCATCCCTATAGTTTACCAGTGCCTGGACTAAATAAATATACTTCTGTGAATGAAATTATATGAATAGATCCTATTATAAGTAATATTAAAAAGTGAAACACCAAGAAATATATCCCAGGCATATCAGTAAGATATGCCTGGGATATATTTCTTGGTGTTTCACTTTGTGTCAGTCCATGATCTAAATAAATATCATGGATAGAAAATGTAATTGATGAAAATTCTAATTCAGAGACAAATTCTAATTGAGAACTTGATGTCTTACCATGTGACTGGAAGTGTGCTAAATGCTTGTCATGCGTTATCTAATTTAATCCTCACAACAACCCTGGGAAAACAGACATCTCCATCTTTCAATAAGGTTAAGTAATTTGCCCCACGTTGTACAACCATTAGGTGGCTGAGGCAAGATTCAAGTCAACACTCTGACTCCAGAATCCAACTCAGGACCACTAGGCTGCAAATATTCAATAAGCATATAAAAGAGATCCCCTTGTGTGCAGTATTACTTACATTTAAATATCAAATAATTTTTTTCTTTTGTGTTCATTATATATATTTGAAAGTACTTATATGGGTGTTTATCTTATCACTGAAATCACTAACACTAAATTTGAATCTAAAGTTAGATATAAAAGATTAGAAAAGGAAGAAACAAGGAATTTTACAGAATATTAAGGTCAGATATGGGCATTTGTGTAATGAACCAAAACAAGAGCAAAATCACACTATAGTCATGTCTGAGCACAAACACAAGAAACGCTGTCCAACCCTCCATCCCACAATCATCAAACATTCCCCTAGACTGGCTAAAATGAGTGACTTCTATTTCTTTCCCAATTACAGCTAAGCCTCGGTCCATTTTCCAACCTCCTAGATAAATTTCATTAAAATGCACAATCAAAATTACCCGCACTTCCTGATTCAATTCAGAGTCAACTCCTGCTTAATGGTCATTCCTCCAAATCACCTAATATGAAATCCTATAAAAAAAAAGCTCATCTTCTTACTGAGTTTTGACCTTTTCCCATGATGTGTTTTCCCATACTGCACTGAGTCAATAAACCTAACTTTGTTCAACTTTAAATGAATTCCTGTTGTTTCTTGCCAGAGGGCTCAACACCGGTTTTCTCAAATGAGTTTCCTTATTTGAGCACTATTTTAAGGTGATATATTCGAGTAAGCATGTAAGGATGGATATGCACTTCTGTAATGGGATCAAGTCAATGTTTTTAACAACTATTTTCTTTATTAAGAAGAGGTCTCTTTTGCTTATGTTTGGCTTCACATCTGCTTGGCTAATGATAGGGTTTCTGGATGTCAGAATCCAAATGAATGAGACATTACTCTTTATATATACGTAATATATATAAAATGGATTTTCAAAATCATAATTCATTCTACAAAACAGTATACCTTGCATATACTTGATTTATAATTAACTGGATATCTGTGTGGTATTATTGTCCAGTTTATACAGTTTATAATGTA
Source organism: Solenodon paradoxus (assembly GCA_004363575.1). Taxonomy (NCBI): domain Eukaryota; kingdom Metazoa; phylum Chordata; class Mammalia; order Eulipotyphla; family Solenodontidae; genus Solenodon; species Solenodon paradoxus. The sequence continues at coordinate 65,622 of RJWH01003917.1, read as the reverse complement.
CATACAATCATGAAAAATAACTTATGACTTTTTATATTATATATATCCTCTATGCAATACCTTGTCCCCTTTGATTGACAGGCCTTGTAATCCCTGTGGGCCAGTTGGTCCTTCAGAACCTTTCTCACCCTGAAAATATATGGGGAGGATATATTGCATTAATAAAATATCAGGATTTAAAGACAATTGGGTGTTTAAAGCATGCAAATTCACTCTCATTGCCAATAAGTAATTCTGGCTCTAATATTTGTAACTTGTCTAAGCAGAACATCACTGAAACTGGAAAAGAGCTCCATTCTCATCATAATCCGAAATATATGGACATGGGAGACTTATTCAGTCACATAGTACAACTAAATGAACCAATCCTTCATTTCCTCAACACTGCAGCAACTTGATCTACCACATAATAAAAATTTGTTTCTCATATTAATATATGAACTAATACTTACCAGGATTAAGTTATTTATTAAACATTTATAGAAGTTAATAAAATCATTGAAAACAGCCTTAAAAGTTAAGAGTTTATGGAAGATCTTATATATGTATCTATGGTCACAAGATCTGGTAGTAATGTACTGTCTTCAAAGTATAACACTGCATTTGCAACAAAAAATAAACCACACAGTAAATCAGAAATAGCATTCATTTCATGAATTTGTTTGATCCCAGAGTAAAATCAAAGAACATTTGCAAGAAACTGGGGAAACAAGAAAATGTACCTTTATGTCTTTCTACTGTCATAATTTATTAATTTATTCTCTACATAGTTGCAAAGCAGCCCTGAATAGTACATTTTGAGAACTTCTATTGATCCTACTGTTTGGAAGAGGAAATATTCTGACCAGTGGGTTCATCTGATCATTTCCATAAAGTATAATTGCATTCCCATTACCCTAAAGCAACTCCAAAGATAACAAGTTCTTTCCTTGATGAGATAAAGGGTACTGCATTCCTGAGGGTTAGTACGGATATTGTACTTAATAATATATAAAAGTATAATGAAACTGTCACTAAGACATGCCCTGCAATATACTTCTTAGTGTTTTACTTATTCATTTCTCATTTTTCTTTATCTTAAAAAATGCACAGATAAAAATATTAATCCTGAATTTTCCAGATTGCTTGTGTTACCTATAAAAAGAAATCTTCTATAAGTTCAAAGTTCAAAAAACTATATATTATAAAACTTTCTGAAATGTAGTGTCAAATTTCTATCCTGTCTTCTGAAAGTGATACTTCGGTTAGTAAGGGGCATTAGTAATAGCTCCTTATCTAACATGATGCCCATTTATAATGAAAAATTAAATTTTCTTAATTAATGAGGGATGCTTAAAATTCAACCCAGCAATCTCTTACAACTTTGAATTATTTGTTTTAGTTAATTGATTTTCCTTTAGTTGAGAATGAGGCCTATCATAGATAAATGAATAATTATCATTATAGAAGACTTAGAGATGAGATGCAATTTCAGCGCATGAGGCTATTTGAGAAGGTCAGATCTTAGTGATCTGACCCAGTGACCAAAGTGGAAAGTCTTAGGCTCTTGGAAGTAGCATGTGGTTTTCTGGACAGTGTGTATGAATAAGCATGTATGTGTTTGGAGAGAATACTTCAGAAAAGAAGGAAGAAAGAATCCAAAATTTATCCTAACTCTGAATCGATTTTTTTTATCTCTGCCCAAAGTATCCTATGTGGCCTTTGGCTAATGTGCCATAGTTTGTGGATGAACAGCCTAGAACACAGATCAGCAAACTAAAACCTATTGACCAAATTCAGTCACTGCCTGTTTTTGTACATACAGCTCTACTGAAACTCAGTCACATTCATTTTTTGGGGGTGAATGATTGCTTTCATGCTTCAACAGTGGATTTATGTTGTTAGAACATACCTATGACTCACAAAGTCTAAAATATTTACTGTCTGACCCTTTACAGAAAAAGCTTGTCCTCGTCATCTAGAGGAACTTGAATTATATGTGAGAAGCAGTGGAAAAGTTTAAATTCTCAATTTCCAGATAAAAGGTACATCTTTCATAACATTTTGCTTATTATGGTAATAAAGTAACAGCTGCTCCCTTTTCCCACCTCTATTTCCTTTCTTGTTATACCATTGGCAATACTGCTACAAGTTGGTTTATTAGACTGTTTCCTATCTGTGTTTCACAAAACAAAGCTGTAAGTAAAGTTTGGTCATAGCTACATTCAATGACAACTTTTGGGCATAAAGATACTATTTATCACTGGCTTAATGGCTACAAATTAAAAGATTTTTCATATGTGGTAACTGTATGAAGTAAAACTATTGATTACATATTGATGATTTAAATTTCATTATAGTTTCATGTTGGGAAAATGTATTTCTTCATGAATACAGTGAAGATCGTTAGGAAAACTCTTGACATCTAGGATACATTTAAAAAATTTGTAATTGATGACCATGCAAGACAAAGCATTTTTTCCTAGTTCATCAAGTATTGTTACCTTTGGTCCTGGAAATCCTTCTCCAGGAATGCCCCGCTCTCCTGGTGCTCCTTCAGGACCCCGGGGACCCTAGTTGGGGTAAGAGGAGCAGGAAAACAGAGAGAAAGAGAGAATGATAGAAAAGAAGGAAGGTAGGAGAGGGAAGAAGGAAAATGGTTATATTTCAGTTTACATGGTCATGGCAATGAAATAGTTCTATTGAAGTTATTTGTAAGCTCCATAGTTATCAGTAAAATCATAAAGTTGTGAAGAATATTTCCATTGTATTGAATAGTTACTCCATATTATTGACATGAAATGTTCTATCCTGGTTTCCTCTAATTAGAGGAAAATGCAAATTGAGAGACTTCAGAATAAGAATTAGCAAATAAATCCTATGAGGAAAGGCTGAAAAGCTATGCTGATGTTGCCTAGAGAAGGATGCAGAGGGATTTAATAATTTAGTTGAGTATCAGGGGAACCCTGTGAAGGAATCACTGCACAGCTGTTTTAAAGCACTAAATTCTGTTTACATGTGTTTTCATTTCTAACCTGATAAATTTGAATTCAAGCTTGAATTCTTTCAGGAACTGGTTGAATCCACAGCTTTATGTACAAACAGGAATCTTGATAGAATCATTAAGAGAAAACATGATTTTCCATCTCAATGATTAAAATTAAGAAGTTAGTGTGACTATTCCTTAGAAAGGCAGTTGGAAAAATGAGGACTTCTCATGCAAAGAAAGAAAAACCACACAATCTCAGGCATTGAAGTGGACTGGCAGGAAATATAATAACAGAAAAATTTAAAAACAGTAAAATAGTCACTTAAACCAGGATTTAAAAGCTACAAATTTTCCCTCTTTTGCTCTTTGACCAGAAGTCAAAAAAAGAAAGAAAGATAGAAAAGAGACTAACAACAAAATCTTAGAAATACAAACTGGAGATGTGCCTTGAATACACCTATAAAGATAATTAGGTCTCACTTGGCCCCAGGAGTAAACCTTGAATGGATCAAAGTCAGCCAAGTTGCTCAGAAGCTCCAAAGACAGCACATCGCAGACACTCAGAGATCTTGAAGCTCAAAATGTAGTAATCTAGAGTAATTTAAGAGGTGCTTTCTACTCTAGCCTGGCAGCAGAATTAGGATGCAGCATGATGCTAATCAGTGACTTGTCATAGCTTTGGATCTGTAAAAATTAAAGCTTATTACATCCCATGTTTTGTTTTGTTTTTTGCCTTTCCTTAATATTGTATATTTTAAAAGATAGATTTCTATAGTTGTATGCATAGCCAACTGAATACCTTAATTTTTTAAAACTAGCATTTAGTCTAATTTAAATTGCTATGCTTATAGGAAACGTAACTTAATAACCTAAGATCTTAAACAAAGCACTAATAGCCATGACAGCTTACTCTAATGTTAGAGCAATTAGCCAGTGGAAAAACAAATGTGAACATAAAAACTAGATTGCAAATTAAATAAACAAATCTCTAGCTCACATCACATAATTTAATTTAAAAGAAAAGTTAAAAATTATTCTTCCCCAATGATATGACAAATAAAAATAGCACAATATTTATTAAATGCAAAAAAGACTTTCTCCAGAGTATTCTATTTTTCATCATTCAATAATTATTGACTGAATGCCTGGAAGGTGAAAGTCATGGTGCTAGTTTCCAAGAACAGCAGACAGACCTTCTCTCTGTTTCATGGAGTCTACAGTCTTGAATGAGAGTTAAATGCAGATTTTTCTGTAATTTGGATTGAGGTTCAAGTACCTGGTCTGCTACATATTAATAGTGCGACCTTAATTAGTAATCTAATCTCTCTCAAATCCAGCATGTTTATCACAATGGTGATAACAATTTTATCTTCCTCAACCACAAGTATTAATGTAAGGATTAAGAGAGAGAGATTTAAAGCTCTAAAACATATTAAGCATCCAATAAATATCTGCTATCACTATCAAAATTATTTTACCTGAATCTTGCAGTTGCTAAATATGGAAGCTTTTATAAATAAGGAAGTCTCAGAGTGACGGGTTTATATTAAGCAATGTGGAGAGAAGCATACTGCATAAAATAAGCACTAAACTTCATTCTCTGCATTTCTCAAATATACCAGCTAAGTTGACAGTAAAACTAGTAGAGGTGCTGGGGAGCCATGTATTCCAAGTTACCAAGAACATAGAGTTAACGGTCTTAAGTAATCATTAAAGGCCATTAAAAAAGTGATCCAGGGTTTAATTACAGACAACTGTCAGAATAATATTCCACACCATCAATATATTCTTAGGTTTTCAAGTTAAACAGGTTGAAAGATGATTGTTAACTAGAGAAGAGAAAGAAGAGTTATTTGGGTTAGATGAAATATACTTTTAATAAATTAAGACAGTGCCAATTAATCTTTATTTTTATGGAAGTAACATTGGTTTATAACATTATATGGGATTTTAGTGCAGAGTCTTATAAATCAATGTGATTGCACACTGGATTGTGTTCGCCACCAGAATTTCAATTTCAACCCATCACCATACAGTTGACTGCCTTTATCCAATTTACCAAGACCCCCTTCCCACTTCCCTTCTAATAACTGTTATTTTAGCCTTAAAATCTAAAAGTTTTGTTTTGTTTTATTTATTCATTTTGTTTCTTATGTACCATATGTAAAGAAAATCTTAAGATGTTTGTCTTTCTCTGACTTATTTCACTAAGGATAATGCCCTATAGATCCATCCATAGTGTTTTGTGCTTTATTTATATTTTTATTTTTATGTAAAGGAATGGTGCAGACAGGAATGAAAGCAAGCAGAGCAGTTAGGCAGAAGAGAGAGAAAGAAGAAGGATTTTTTTTTTTTAGTTGTTAATCTTAGTTGCGATTTCATCTTTTTATAGTACTGAGTAGTATTCCATTGCATGTATGTGTGTATACATATACGTATATGTATACATACATATGTATTCATTAGAAGTCAAATGTTTTTGCTGTAACTTGCTCTCATGGACACATATATAAAGAACATATGTTGCATATTCAATCATCTGTCAATGGGCACTTAAATTATTTCCAACTCTTGGCTATTGTTACTAATGCTGTGATGAACATGATGGTGGGGTGCATATATCTCTTTAAATTAGTGTTTTCTTAATCTTTGGATAAATACTCAGAAGTGGGATAGCTGGGTCATATGGTATTTCTATTCTTATATATTTTTCCATGATGACTGCACCAAATTATATTCCCACCAACAAATTATAAGGGTTCCTTTTCTTCACACCAATAGATCATTATTTAAAGGACAGAGATGCTTCTATAAAAAACTTGCAGTATCCATAAGAACCAATTGCAGCAAAAAAATTTTTTTGGCTTCTAATGAATACTTCTAATAAAAAATATTATGGAGGAAACTATCAGTTTATACAGCTTTATCAGTAAAAGACTATTTCAGACATTAACAATGAGACAAGCATTACTTATTATCTTATTTTGTAGTGATCTCAATAGTGGGGGAAATGAAGTGGTTTTAGCAAATATTGTAAGTGTTGAAGATAAATAAGCAAAATAATTTTTAAAATTGTCCATAATATTCAACCACTGCCATCCACTTATTATTAACCTCAAAGTAATTATAACTCTACTTCATAAATGTATTTTTATTGTCAATACTCTGAATAAACTTTTTTATGCACAAAAATAAATAGATCATACTGAGAATGTGAACCAATTTATTTTTCATTGATCAGTCACCTATCCGCCATCATAAAAGTAGTGGTAATCATATATGTAAAGATGAGACCTGATAGTTCAAAGTTAGATCATACAGGTGGAATATTAATTCAATCTATCAGCATATCTATACTACTGTTGTACTGAGCAGAGAACAGTACTAAAACTGAAGCCACTCAAAATGATTCAGGAAAGGAAAGAAATGTAAAGGACTTTCAGCTGAACTGTTGTCAGTGTGAAGGTAAGTCTTTATGCTGCTCCTAAATATTGCAAAAACTTCCAGTGTTGATTATTTTACTACAACATTTTGGTGCAACCTTTTCATACATTATTTGAGATCTTCCTCACCATTATTATAATTTAAGTCCCCAATTAAATCATAGATTTCACAGGTTCACTCTGCTGTGTGTAATTGTGGCATGGAAAAACAAGCAAACAAACAAGAATTCATATTCTGGCAATATTGTAAAAACTCTTTAGTTACAAATAGGCAAATTTTTCATTAAAGTGAATTTTGAAAGCATATATGTTTTCAAAAGGAAAATAAGGGAAATTACATGGTTCCAAAATGAAAAGAGAGCTGAAGGTTGGTAAGCATTTAAATTGATGGTATAACTGCCCTGGGAGGAAAAGTGTAGTGTGTGGTGGGAATAAGGTTAGGCAGTCTAAAAGGGAGAACCAGGAGCAAAGACTTTGGCTCACTCAATGGAAAATGAGGAGAGAATAAGAACTGAGATCCCCAAATAATGTCAGGCCTTTCGATGTTATACATCTTCAAAGAAAGGGCAGGGTAAAAAAAAGTCATCCCATTCACATAGTGATTTGAATTATATGAATCTTGTCTGCCTTAACTTAGTCTCCAAAAGGGTCTAAAAATTTCTAACCTGGTCCTGTACTCTGTGTGGGTTGATAATTTCAATTGACACCATGATCCAGGGACACCATCATCAAGACAACGTCAAGGATGCACTTGAATTACATAAGAGATGCAAATGCATCTCAAAATACCCTTCATACTGAGCACTTGGATTTGCACAATTAAAATCTGGTTGACAATGAGTTCAGATACTAAAGTACAAAATGTACCCAAAAAATTCACAATAAATGAAAGTGAGTCAATACAATAGAAACATCTCCAAGAATGTAAAGTAATAGAAAAAAAGTAGAGAACAAAAAAAAAATGAAGTAAATGGTTAATGCTTAATGATCTTAAGAATATAAAATATGAAAAGAAAACAGAATAGCATAGTGAAAAAAGATAAGTATAATTGTAAGAAACTATGTATTGAAAAATGAGCATAGGCTCTGAATAAACATTTTTCCAAAAAGACATACAGTTGATCAACTGGTCCACAAAAAGATGCTCGACTTCACTAATCACCAAAGAAATACAAATCAAGCCACAATGAGATATCACCTCATACCTGTTAGAATTGCTGTTGTCAAAAAGACAAGAAATGAAGTGCTGGCAAGGATGTGGAGAAAAGGGAAACTGTGTGCACTGTTTTGGGGAATGTAAATTGATGCAACCACGATGCAAAACAGTATTGGAGGTTGCTCAAAAAATAGAGCTACATGTGATCTAGCAATCCCTTTTTTGGATATTTACCTAAAGAAAATGAAAACATTGACCTGAAAAGATCCCTGCACCCCCATGTTCACTGCAACATTATTTGTAATACCCCAGATGTGAAAGCAACACAAGTGTCATCATTGAACGAAAGGATAAAAAAATGATACTCAAACACATAATACAATAGGACATTATGCAATTACTTGAGAAAAAAATCTTGCCTTTTGTAACACTGAGGGCATTATGCTAAGTAAAATAAGTCAGAGAAAGGCAAGTACTTTATGATCTCACTTATTGTAGAATACTTTAAAAAGAAAGAGAAAAAACTCACAGATACAGAAAGCATATTTGTAGTTACGGGGGAGTGGACAAAATGGGTAAAGGTGGTCAAAAGTTACAAACTTCCAGGTGTAAAATAAAACACAGAGATGTATAGTATGGGATTTTAGTTACCAATATTGGATTGTATATTTGAAAGATGTTATGAGATTAAATCTTAAAAGTTCTCATCACAAGAAAAAAATATAACTATATATTGTGATGGATGTTAAGCTAAACATCATTTTAAGAACTAGAATGAATAGGTGAAACTCATTCCTAAGTTTACTACTGAGTTTTGAAAGTACAAGAAGTAGCAAAATAGAAATTTCAGTCTGAACAAAATACTCATTAATTTATATTAAAAATACAGTAAGTTGTGATTTGTTTTCTTGCCATGTTCAGAAAGTTTATTCCCTGCTTCCAACTCTAAAAATCATAGAGCTAGGGAAAAGTCAATCTTTCAATTTAACAGAAGTTAAAATTCAAGATTATGATGAATTCAAGATATCTACAAGTACTTTTTCATTCTTCCACAGAGAGGTAAGGTTTTTTGCTCCTCCACTCAAATTTGAGCTGGTCCTATATGTTTTAACCAACTACATTAAAAATGATGCAGAATGTCGGAGCTTGAACTTTAAGTAATTTATGGTTTCTGCCTGTTAGAGCACTTATGTTTAAATTCTCATTATGATGCTGTGAGGAAGCCGAGGCAGCCACAGATGTAGAACTAAAGATTCTGGGCAACAGGCCCAGCTGAATTCCCAGCCAACAGCTGGTAAAAGTGACAGTCATATGAGCAAGGCCCTTTAAAAAAAATCTAGCCATTTTAGCATTTCAGTTGATTTTATGTTATGTGAAACTCCCCTCTAAACCCACAGGATTTCATGATAAATAGAAACTTGTTGTTTTTAAATGCTAAGTTTTGAAGTTTTATTTTTATGCAGCAGTATATAACCAAAATAGAAATTTAAAAGTGTTAGTGGTTTACTTTGTATGTGTGTATGTGGGAAGGAGGGAAGGGTGGATATTACCTAATCAATTTCACTTTAAAAGTATTTAGAGGCATCATATGATATTACAGTGAATGTGAATATGGTATCCCAACTCCTCATTATGATCATCATCACCCTCTCCATTGTGAAACAGTTCTGGTTTAGTCAACGTACTACCAGAAGAGTTCCAGTGTAATACAATACCAGAAGGGCATACTGGCTGTTTCCAAAAAAAAACATAGCTTTAGCAGGTTAGGCACACAGCTGTGGCAGTATCCAGGTTAGCTTTGCTGAAAGGAAGTTCACATTGGTCCCTTGTATAACCTCCATCCCTGCCACTGATTAAATCTGAGAGGATGATAGTTGCCAGGGAAAAGAGATTGACTAACACCTGTCTGCTTGTTTATTTTGAACCTTCTCTAAAATGGATGCCCTTTGCTGAGCAGTCACATAGGACACAGATACACTCAGACTCTATGTTCTTAAGAGAGAAAATGCTGCAAGAGTCTGTTTCCATCTAGGACAGCACAGTATGCTCAATTTCATTTTTCCTTGTCAATGGATCATATTGTCCATGACACCCTAAGCGTGGCTTATGGGAGAAGTAACCATGGAGTAGGTGCCATGAGTGTCTAAATCAATTACTCACTAACCTATTTGTATCTCCAAGAATTACTAAAATGATAGACTTCTGTATATACCCCATATGTCTTGAAGGAACAAATAATACTCAGTTCATGTTCAATAATTCAACATTGTAGTCATATACTGTCCCATGTTAGCCATGCTGTTTCTCCTAAGATCCAGCAGCAAGACAAAAGCTATTTATTAAATCAGGCATGTAGAAGAGCTCTTGTGTTTGCTTCAGAATTTTAGGGTTTTTCTGGAAAATTCATAATCATCTTATAGCGAAATATGAAGGTTTGTGTTTATTCCCATTTATTCAGAGTATTGTAAAAATATTTTTTCACATTCTTGATTAAAACTACTCTGCTGCACACCCTCCACATATGGCAACATTTCTGGGCCTAGTCTTCATAGCTGACTGTGCCATCAGTTTCTAAGTTTCCACCCATTCTAGTGATCAACCAACAGTGTCTGCTTGTTTTCTTCTCTCTCAGAGGATTAACTTTATGGGCACTATCTGGTTACTGCAAACTGAGACTAGATCACTGAGCTCGAGATAATTAGTCCAGTATATTATTTCTCCATGGGATGCTCTCTTTTTTTAATTAGTGTATTCAGACAATATGCTGCCATTTGACTCATAGTGTAGAGCAAGGGAACATGTTTCAGTTAGTAATTACATGTGAAGAACTACACAATGCAAAACTAAATTGGGAGAACAACCATTCACTATTTGTACCCAGTGAGTCAACTGCTACTCTTTCTTAGGAGAACAATAATTATTAGAAAAGTTCAGTAGTTTCTTATAATAAAACAGTTAATATTTTATTAATTTCCTCCCCAGATATCTTTATAGTAATTTTTTTCCTCCCCAACATTAGGCAACATCAAGCCACATAAGGTATAAGCTGTGAATAATGCAGGTACTACCTATCTACCATCATCAATCCTAGCTTTACAGTGTACTGGATTAAGTAATGAGTAAGGTTATCATTATCAGTGATTTTCTTATGGTTATAGGAAAGTCAATTACGAAGTATAGACTTTGGCCTAAATCTAAATTGCCTATCTCCTATGTAATTTTGACACATGAGAACTCTTTTCTTCTTGGAAAAGCTGATTAGTCTTATGATTCAGTTGTACAAGTCATTCATATATATATGTACATATATATGTATACACATATATAAACATATATGTTTATATTTATATCTCATGCTTGGATATTTATTATCCTTTGTTTTCCAAAAAGACACAAGATAGCTCAATCTAACCATTTATTATAACTAGAAAGAGCATGTGAGAACTGTATTTGTCCTTTTTATTTCATCTCGAATTTCTTGCTACTTACTGGCTGACCCGGCTCACCAACTCCGATTGGGCCTGGAGCTCCTGTTCTTCCTTCCTGGCCTCTTTCCCCCTAAGAAAAAGAAATAATCGAGTGAATGTTTGAGCTTTTAAATAAAGAAGAAACATAGCACAAAATGCTCTGGAGATTTCAACCAAGATAAATACAATAGAGTCAAATTTTTCACATTCATAAAGATAAAAAATTCTAGAGCAGGAGAAATGACTTGAATTTAAGTGAACTAATTACCAAAAAAATGTTTGTCCTTTCTTGTCTAAAAGCAATATGGCACTTTATCTTTTTAGAAAATATTGTATGGTAACTGGCAGATGGATGATGTGTGTCTCCTTTAGGTGACTGACATGACAAAGTTCACAATGCTTATGGTATTCCCTGGTCCCTCACTGTCATCCTGGAGTACAACCCTTTCCTCATCCCTCCTCTATTCCATTTCACTCCTCCTTTCAGTTCTATTTCATACTTGATCTCCTTCAAAATCCTTCTCCAGTTTCTCTGCCAGTATAAACTCCACCTTTCCTGGAGTCTCTATGTGCTTATTGTCTAAATACCATCCATGGTGACACTCGATTACATCTAAAGAGAGTAGTTTTGTACTGTCCTCTTCATCTTACAGCACAGTGTTCTTGTCCCAATGACACGAAACACCATTTAAAATAAGTATTTCTGCTCTGTTATGTCCTGAATGATGCAGAGCACCCCAGGTGTTGAATGGTTCAGCACTTTCTAGTTCTCTAGAGCTTTTCTCCAAACATTTACTTATTCAGTGTCAAGGTCCTTTTGGCACCACTATGCTTATTTAATGTGAGTAGGTGAGAGCTGATGTGTTAAGATGTATCATGTTCCAATAAAATTTTTGCACGTTGATATTCACAATTCATGAAAATTCAGCAGAATGAGATGTGTATTGGCAAGAGAGTGGGTATTTGGAGATAAGCAAATTTTTCATATCAACCAAATTAAAAAATACATTGATATTCTTGTGGTAAATGTCCCACTTATGACACTTTTCTGTCCGAGCATCCAAACTGAGTGTAACTTTTGCAGTCTCACCTTCCTTGCATTTATGACGGTAAGCTGAACAGAGTTCACGTAACATCTCTCTTAGTCCCAACAATACATTCAACAATATTCATCAGTGGGCATAGAGATAAGTATCTTTACCTTAATACCTTGCTGTCCAACACCAGGGGCTCCTGGAGGACCATAAGGACCAGGAAGACCTGGCTCACCCTAGAGAAAGAAATAATGATATATTAGGTTAAATTCACAGTTTTTGTTGAGCAACCTTGTAGGTTTAGTGATGTAATAGGGAATTGACGACTACAATGAAATCGAATACATAATCACTGCCCTCAAGTGTTTGTAATGCAATTGGCAAGGCGACATAGATACAAGATCAAACTATCAACTGGGAACACAGTAAGGCATAATATCCAGTGCCTGTGAAAATGTTTCCCTTTTAGTTTTTAAAATCAAAGTAAAAAATAATGAAAATATAACAATGAATGTAATCTGAATTATAGTTGTCTTTATACCAACTCAGTATTAACATTTTTATGATGGAAGAAACCTGAAAAAAGCAAAAAAGGAACCATGAAAGTAATAAAGCCCCAACAAATCTTTACTGAGTGTTTCTGAAAGATCATTTGTTTCCTACCCAGTGACCAACCTCTCCCTCTTCATTTTTCCTGCTGATAGAATACTTATCTGTTCTTTACTTTCAGAAGTATAGGATGAATTACAGTTAGTCTAATGCAAATCTAGAATTACCCTTTCCCTTTGCCACTCCATTAAAATAGAGATTGTTAATTTGGTCCAGTTTTGACAAGTGAGATATGTGGATGGATGCTAAGAAGAAAAGATTTGCCTCTGTTTCTTCTTTCCTACTTGGAAATATCATATCTGTCTTGTAACCATGAGGCAACAACTCTTGATGAATACCATTACTTGAAGAGGATGACAAAGAAAAATCTTCAAAGAGACTATCTTCCAGATAATTTCATTGAGCTACTAATCCAGACCTGGATTACCCACCTTCAAACATACAGATATTCAATATCTGTATCTGTTAAACATATAGATATTCAGCAAGAATTCATATGATTTAAGTGACTTTAGTCAAGATGTTTATTTAGAAACCAGAAGCACTGCAAGAACTATTTATTTATTTAGAGGAAGGAAGCAAGGAGGAATGAAAGCAAGTAGACAGGTAGGCAGGCCAGCAAGCAGGTAGAAAGAGAAAAGTAGCATCTGTCCATCTATTTAGTTGTTCATGTTGGTTGTGTTTCCCAGGCCCAGACCACAAAGCCAAATCCCTGGGCTTTCATGTAGACTGTACCACCCTGATGTAACCAGAGTCAGCAGGGCACTTCCAGTAGCATTTTAAATTAGTACAGTGTACTATGTGGAAGGCCCAGCATGGAATGAGGCCATCTAAAACTGAATGAGACCACTGCATGGAAACTTCTACATTTCAGAGGTGAGAAACCTGAGTTCTACATAAATTACCTGACCTGCTCACACTCACACCTCAATATCAGACACAGGAATATAGTTCTTCAGGTCCCTCAAGCTTCTGGCTCTGTGGCATATTGATAGGGTGAAGGAAAGTGACTTAATTATATCATTCTTTTTTATAATGCTAATGTTTTGCTTATCAAAATAATAAATCCTTATTGTAGAAAATTTATATATTGAAAAACATACATACAAAGAAAATTTTAAATCATCCATCTATAATTAGCATTAAATTTGGCTCTGTTTCCTTCTAATTTTATACATGTATTCTTTTAATGTATGTTAAGTAAGATTTCTGAATACTTACATGTCTGAGTTAATAAATACTTGCTATTTAAAATTTCATTCAACTTAAAGATTTCTGTCTTTGTCCTTGAACTAACCAATAGTAAAATGGCCCAGGAAGTTGAGAATAACCTCCCAGATTACAGGGAGGAATTTTTACTAATGTTAGAACTTCAATTCACACCAGAGGCTTGTGATTTTGGAGGAGACTCTTAGTAGCTAGAGCAATGTTCTATTGACATGGTGGAGTTATTACTTAAATCTTTAAGTTTGTTGAATTTTCCTAGTTACAAAGAGGAAAAAAAAAAAGAGACAAAATGAGGGGCCAGAGTCGAATCTGTTCCCCAAAAGGCATCTGCAATATCAAGATGAACCAAATCGAAGAAAACTTGTCTCAAAATCAGTTAATTGTGAGAGTTTGTGATGCTTTGGTATTTGAGTAGTCATTCAGGTACCAAGTGGACTGTCTTTTCATTCTTTTGAGTACGTCAGTCTGGCAGATAAAGCAACTTGAATTTTTCCTTTTAAAATATAATATTGTGCTTATTTTTCCACATAGAAAAGTTTTCTGGGGCAGCCAGGTGACTGCTATTTTTATTTTTTTCGTATTCTTGTCTTTGGAATTTATTTCTATGTAATAATACACATAAAATTCTCTCTAAATTTGAAGCCAACTTCTTTATATCAAAGTCTAAGTGCTAGAAAACATTCAGTTTCCTAATGATTACAAATTTTCACTTCAAAGAACATTTTTCTTATAACTCCTTGTGTTCTCCACTGAAGTTGCAATGTTGTTGTCAGTCATGTACTGCAAGGCAGTGACAATTTCCATAACTCAGCAAATTAGCACCAAGTTCTTCTTATATGGAGGATAATAAAAATGAATACAGAGAGGTTCATCTTGTAATCCCTAAACTCAAAGGACTAATTTGAGTGGTAGAATACCATTGTAATAATAATAATGATTAAAATAGTAATTATTATTATTATTTTTATAGGACTTAAGTTAACTTATTCCATTCATTCCCTGTCCTTTACATATAACTTTAGTCTTGTAATAGATGAAAAGCCTTTAAATACACACACACACTCACACACACACACACTCATTTATAAATATATATACATGTTATAAATATAAATATATAATACATGGAGGAAAATTTGAGATTTGAGATTTTTAAATATCAGAAGCTCTTTCCTACTTAGCACTTATCTTTATGTTTAATGTGAAACAAACAAAAGCACAGATTGGTAAGAAAGTTTCCTCTAATTAAGCACAAGAATGAATTTTGTTGTTACCTTGAAATGTGTGAACCAGAGGAATCAAGAGAAGAAACTCTCCTACCATTGAGCCCATGAGTTCTAATAACTTAGCATTGGTCAAGAACTAGCTGAATCTTGAGAGATTTCTTAGTATCTTTCTTTTAAGGGAATTACAGGGATCTAAAACTTACAGAGATTAAGCCTTCTCTTCCCATTGTTAATAGTTCCGTAACAAAATATCTTCATATTTCACATTTATTTTTCAGTAGCCTAACATGGGACCCACAGAACAGTATGGTCTGCGATGAATGTTTATCCCCTTCGCACTTCCCCTTTCCCTTTCCTACAAAGGTTCTTGAGGTAGTAAAGAAAGCAGTCCTAAGTATAAAATACAATAGCGGGGTAAAATAGAGCAGGAAGAAAGAGTTAGCACTCTACACAGAGTGATTATTGGTAAATTTGCTAAGGCAACAAGTCCTGGTAAGACTCCAGGCTTGACTCCTTTTCTGCTGTTTTTACTGCCTCAACACTTACCATTGAATGCAAACAGGTATGCCCAGACTGAATGACCTAAGTACTATTTATTTCTCTACTTTACTTTCTTTAACCATTCCAGGCATATACAAAGAGAACTGGGTTAGGGATGATCCCAGAGTGGGGGTCCATTTCTCATGACCTCTATCTAAATGTGAATGAGTATGAACATGAGTATAATCATGTTTAGGGGTATTGAGGTTAGGCAGACCAACTTGGGTCATCTCAGAAATTAAGGAACCCTAAACTATGGACCTCAAGATGGAAGAAAGTCACCATTTAATAAAACTTACTATTTGTAAGTGCCACCCTAACACTTTATGTACATTATCTCACTTTTCCAACAATCCTAGGAAATGTCTCCCTCATTTTCGATGTAGAAAAATAATCTCTAGTTCTTAGTTCATTTTTCAGCACATAAGGATTACAAAGGGAAAAATAAGACTTTGGAATCATTCAGTCTAGTTGAATCAACTCGATTTACTATCAGAGAGCTTTTGCAAGATTCTCATAAGTAAAATGAGGATAATTATGTCTACCATACAGGATTATTGAGAACATTTAAGCTAGTGTCTATAAAATATCTAAGTTACAACCAGTCACGTGGTAGCTGTTTAATATGTATAAATTAAATAGCTATTTGACAGACTTCCATTAAGTGCCAGCTAATTCCTGAGTACCCAGTTACATAGTTATAGACATAAATCCAGGATAGACCTAGAGGGTATTATGCTTAGTGAAATAAGTCACATGAGGAAGACAAACACCATATGATTTTACTCATATGTGGTACATTGACTGACAAACAAATGAACTAAATAAAATAAAGATAAACTTTTAGACTATAAAAATAATTATAGATATAGATCAAATGGCACCTGTACTTTCCAGATACTTCTAATATGACTGGAGAGAAAAATGAATATGAAACAAAATACAAACATGTGAATTAGCTATAACAAGATATTAACAGAGCCTGTAAGATTCTAAGGCAGAAAGGTTTAATTTTACCTTAAGGAATTGAAAAAGTTTCATATAGTAGAAGAGATACTTTCTCTGAATGAAAAGGCAGGAATCATATCTAATCAGTTAGGAAAAAAAAGAACATAAGGTCAGGTAAAGAAGAGTATGAGGCATAAAATGAATTGATATGTTCTGGGGATAGTATGCTGCCTTGTGGGTTTAAGGGGTCAGGAATGAGAAAAAAAGGTCACTGTCTAAAGTCATGCTGTTCACCAGAAATATAGCAATACACATAGGTAACTTTAAATTTTCTAGTAGCCACATTAAGAAAGAAAGAATATATTGCAATTGGTGTGTTTTAGTGGAGTAGTGGTTGGGTCAGTTGCCTCTGGTGGAACACAGTCCACATATATCCCAAGGACATGGATTTACTTCCTGGATCCAGGCAAACAACAAACATGAACAGCTAAATAAAAATAAAAATTCTTCCTCTTCTCACTTCCTGCCTGCCTGCCTGCCTGCCTACTTGCCTTCATTCCTGCCTATACCTTTCCTTTAAAAAAATTAAACATATAATACTTAACTCACTATATCCAAAACAGTATTATTTCAACATGCGATCAGTATTAAAAATTTATTAATGATTATATATTTCATTATTTTAAAGCATGTGTTCAAAAAGCTATATGTACTTGGCGTGCCCTGGTAGACTAGTGGTTAGGTCAATTGCCTCTGAAGAAGCACAGACCACATACCCCTGGGTTTGAGTCCCAGGTCTGGGGAGAAACATTGTGAATAACTAAATAAAAATTAAAAATTAAATGTTTCTTACTCCTCTTTCTTCCTGTCTGCCTGCTTACTCGAATTCATTCCTGCCTATGCTTGTACCTTCCTTTAAAAAACAAAAATAAAGTCTATGTGTATTCAGCACATATAGCACATCTCAATTCATATTAATCACAGTTCAAGCATTCAGTAGCCACATGTGGCTACTCTATATTGGTCAGCGCAGACTTAAGAGTGATGAATGAGGCTGGAGGCTCAGGTCAGAACCACAGAAAACACTAACATTTAAGTTGGGTGAGAGTAAAAGAGCAGACGTCTTGTGGGGAGTAGAGAATGACAACTGTCTAGAAAAAGAAATGAGAGCTGACAAAGCAGTGTAGAATGAGTCAGGAAAAAGATAATTACAAAAGGAACTCTTATAATTTCCAAAAACACATACTCTTCCATTTGCAGACCTGATCATCTTCCCTCATTCTCTTTTTCAGGGAAGGGTCCCACAATCACTCCAGGTGTCAAGCCAGAATCTACTACTCATTCTTCACAATTTTCAATCCCTTACTCACCCTATGCAATGCAGCACCAAAACATATCATATGCTTCTTAAATCTCAAATTCACCTACCTCTGATCCTCTACCATGACTGTACAGTCTTTAGTACTCTACATTCATCCATTCTAACACACACTGATTTATTTTTCTCATTGCCGCCAGGGCAGTTTCTTAATTTTAATCTTAGTAAACTATTCAAGACCCTTCCCTTTGCTCTTAGGGTAAAAATCGTGCTTCTGCTAAGGCCTGACTCCTTGCCTGATGTGGTCCTGTGGCCCTTCCAGACCCATCTTTTAGTAGTTGTCTCTTTACTCATCACCTTAGCAGAATTAGCCTTTGTTCAGTTTCTTGTACTTGTCATGCTCCTTCCTGCCATGGCATATTTACATGTGCTGTTCTCTCTATCTGGGATGCTTTTGTCTCCCACTTTTCCTAATCAGTGCTTATTCATCCTTTAGATCTTATTTTAAGCAGTATGGTTTTAGGGAGCACTTCTTGGTGAAATAAAATCTCTGTTTTAGAGTCATTTATCGTATCATTTTCTTCTTTTTTATGAGCATTCATTATAATTGCAACTTTGCATTTCTAGGTGTGTTGATATGTCTCTCACTAGACTGTGGGCAGGACAGAGAGTGATTTTTCTCAGATTTGCATTTTCAATGCTCAGTTAATTAATATCATTCATTTACTCTTCCATGCATCAAACATTTACTGAGCAGCTACTATGGAGCAGGTGCTATGCAAGCTGTTGACAGTGAACACAGCAGAAACCTGATATAGGCAGGGGTAGTTGCAGGTCTGGAAATGCGTCTCCGGAGTTCACTTTGGTTTAATTAGGTTTTCAAGCAAGAGCAACTATACAAATTTTCCATGTTGCAATGTTACTAAGGCAACTTACTTGAATTAATTAATATCATTGATGTTACTATTTTTTAAGCTGACATCTCTCTGAAGACATTGCAGTAACTGATACTATTACACATTAGCACCCAGCTAGACTGCATACTCAATAGACTCAACACCTTTGTGGAAACTGCTGATGGCATTTTGGTTTTTTAATCCATCAGAGTTTTTACCTTGCCAATCTCTGCACGCATGCACACACACACACACACACACACACACACACACACACACACACAGAGTAGACCCCATCTGCTGAAAACCATATGCATCAGAGATTTGGGGATTAAGATCATCTGCCCTGAAACCATTGGCTGACATTCCACATGTTCTGGCAGTCACTTCAAGTTGTCACTATCAGTTCCCTCATGTCATATGAGTTAATAAGCTCATTTAGAGCCCTGATGGGCAGATGTGCATATAGGTCAAAGCCCTTTCCACAACAAGAATCACTGGATTACTAATGATTCTTTCCCTTTAATTAGGCCCAGGACAAAAATAGCATTTAGACTCTGACATCTCTCAAGGAAAAGCATTCACATAGTTTGGCAGCTTGGCTCTGATTCTTCATTAAGCAGATATTTATAATTAAAATTATAAAGCAATTCTTTCCCTTACGCTGAGCAGTCACAACCTTGTTCAAAGTTGTAAGTCTGCCAGGAGAGCCAGAAGGCACATTATTGTTTTGGGACAACTGGAAAAACTGATGTGTTTCAGTACTGTGACCTTAAAATGCTTTACACGAAGCCCAAAATACAGTCATCTGTTAATAGAACTGTGAATTTCAAGTGCTCTACTTGATTAATTGTGCTCTACTAGGATGTCTACGTCTATGGACATTTCACCTGATTTACTTCCCATATTATTTTCTTTCTATATTATAAGAAATTATATCCTATTACAAATCAGGATCTTTTAGTGGCTGAAAGTCATAGCATAAGGGTAGGTGATTGCTAGGTTTTTGGGTTGTATGAGAGCTGAAACAAAATGACAACACATTTGTTTAAAGTTTTAAATTCTTCATAGATGTTCATATTTCAAACCACAATTTAAATATAAGTCTAGTAAGGTAGCCTATTAAATCTACTAAGTTATCTTTGAGTCAAATCAAGTACATGTTTCCCCCATTCAAACATAGGGCCTGCCTATGAAACCTTTCCTAAGCCAAAATGGCAGAAAAGGAAAAGGCTATTAACATTAATATACATAGAAAAAATTTAATATATCCGAAAAATAACCTACAAAACCACATCAAATAAGACATAAAACCTAAAATAACTATACTACTAGATAGTAAAAGTGGGATGATATGGTAAATGAACAACCTTAGAAGTAGTTTCTGAGGAAGGAGCTCGGTGATGCTACGCACACTGCTAGGTGGGCTGGGGTGTGTGGCCTCTGATGTGGTTGCTGCCAAAGAAACTCATACTCTTTTCACATGTTACCTGTTATTGTAAAGGCAAAATTCCTCTTTTGATTCCTTTCAGTTAACAAAAAGAGGACTTTCACAAAAGCAAAATAGCATAACACAAACTTTCAAAAGGTGGCAGATATTGACATTTAAATAGTGGCCCAAACAAGAATGTATTTTGAAATCTACTAAGTATTCATTCATGATTTTTTTCTGTTCTAGTGAAAATGTTGATATCACACAAAACATGAGACTCTATGTTTTAGATAATACTGTAAAACAAAAAAGAATTAAAGCCTAAGTCCTCAAGGCTCTCTTAGGAGAGCGTGAAAGTATAAATAACATTTTATATTATTTAATGCGCAAGAAACTTTTATTCCATTTCTCTTTATTATCCAAATATCAGGGGGAGATGGTTAAAATTCCTGGTTGCTGAATCCTCTCTGAATCCTTCCACAATCCATTGTATCTCTTCAATCTCAACTTACACTGCAGTTTCGATAACCTCAAAAGTGACAAATTAAGTGACTCCTGAGGCACTTTCCTATGTGACCTGTCTGCACTCTAATGTTATTGACAATTCATTCCATTTAAAACCTTTCACTCACTTATTCATCCCTTCAATGAAGGTTTATTTGTTGCTGTTCTTAACTGTGTATGAGTGTGCATGTAAACATTTTTTCTCTCTCAGATCTCACAGTGGGGCTCCTAACCCATTGTCATTTATCTTCTGCTTTGGATTTCTTAGCACCATGATGGAACTGCGAGTATCTATCATTTCTCCTCCCAGTGATTTATATCTGAAACAGGGGTAGCAATGTTTACAGGGATAACACATAAAAAGTTAGAGGAAAGTTGATTAGTATACTGCCAACTATAAGAAATGTCTGCATCTACATTCCTAGTAGCTATGTCAAAGGTTGACAGCTCTCATTAAAACTGACTTCTTTTCACAGAGTATTTTGAAGAAAACAGAATGGAATGTTTACTAGGTTTAGTTTTAATTTCAGGATCTGTACATTTAGGTCTTTCTTATTTTCTTAATCTCTTCATAAAAATAGCTACTTGGAAAATATATCTGCTTGGGAAACTAAAAATTAGATGGGATGAACTCTTAACAGAGTTGGATAAAGAGGAGCAGGGGTCCACGGATCATGGTGTGGTGCGGAGTTTTGGAGTGGTCTGTGTTTACTTTAGCCCTACTTGTTCCTCTTGAAATAGAGACACAGTTTCTTCATGAATACTGGGTCCTTTGCTCATTTTGGAAGGATGAATGTTTGCTTTACCAGAGATAATGTACACTGACCATATCTGTTTATTTAATAGGACCAAACTGGTGCTATTTCTCTATGGGATTTTTTAATACCTCAAAAGCTAAACTGAATGTAAAAGAAGATCGTATCTCAGAGGGAAAGGTCTAAGTTTCCTATGCTTGAATATAGAGTCAGAAGAAAACACTCAGGAAGGATAAAAACCTATAGGAAATACATGCCTATCTAGAGACGGACAATGGAAAAGCGCAGAAGGGGGTCAATTCATCAAGTAAGATAAGTGAACACATAATATAATATCAGTGTTATTTAACTTTTTTTTGAGGATTGTCTTGTGCTACTTTGCCTTGGGAAAATACATCGTGGTTACTTTCTGGTGCCCTTTTGGCCTCAGCACTGAAGCTCAGTGTTGGCATACTTCAAAGAGTCCCCAGTTGTTTCCTGTTCATGCTACAGGAGCAGCCCTCCTTTCAGGAGCACAAAAAGGGTCTTGGAAAGAACAGATTTGCTGGAGATTAGAGAAGAAAGTGCCCTTCAGAAAGATAACAAGAAATGGCAAAAAAGAGAATCGCCTAATGTGGGCTGGCACACCCTATATTCTACAATGTTTATTTGTTCTACATGAATTCATGTAACTTGTTTTCTGTGATCTAAATGACTTGCCAATCTTGAGTCAATCTTTCTAGTTATCAGAGGGCTCCCTCTATGGCAGATGTGGTCACAACTGAGCTACCGCAACAGCCCATGGAGTCTGTTTTTTACTCAGAAAAAGCAGTGTTGTTTCCTCAGTTACATTCTGTTTGATTCTAGGGAAAAGGCTTTTCAGGCACTTGCCTGATTACAATTTACTTCATTTCAGAGGTTGATGGGACGTTCTTGTGAATGCCACGGCTTGACCCTCACATATGGGAGAGGCCGAGGTGGTTTTCAGAGCCAATGCTTCATTCTGAGAAGCATCTATGTGTTGTTTCTAAGGCAACATGGGCATTCAGAGCAGAATGGGAGCTTCTTTCCATATGGAAAATATTAATGACAGAAATGATTCGTGAAACAAGACTGGAGTCACATTTTTCCTTGACTTAATACATGCTATTTTTTCCCTTTTGTTCATTGGCCACCTTTTCTTTGATGAAGAAAATCTAACCACTAGAGCAGCAGAACAAGATTGTAGTTCATGAGAGAGCCCATTCATAAGTCCAAAGACATAGGCAGACCCCATCTAGAAACTCTCATGGAATCTTTGCCAGTGTTCTAAGTCTAAATGTTTCTATTTTAAAACATAGAATGAGACAAAATATTGAAAATGCAGTTAGCATTACTGCTTTTTTCTTCCCCACATGATTCCTTTCCTCCTTTCCCTGCATTTTCAGACAAACATTATAACCAAGTAAAAATGCATCTTTCCACAGATTTTTGTTTCCAGTCAAACTATACTAGAAGACAGATACAATTTCTATGATTTCCATACTATCTCAGTAGCAATTTTCCTAAGGGGATAAATGTAATATGGTGGTTAAGAGCAGATTGACTGGATTTGATTCCTGGCTCTGTCACTTACTAGCTCTGTAGACTTGGACAGGTTACTTAAACTCCACACCATAGTAGCTTAATCTATATCATGTGGGTAAGAATAGATCACCCCTCAAAAGGTGATACTATGTTAAGTGAGTATTTAGAACTCTACCTGTACAAAGTACAAATAAATAAATGTTATCTATTATTATATAAGTTTCAAAAGAAATAATCCTCATAGTCCACTAGAAGATACAAAATTATTTGAGATTTTTTTGCACACATAACATTATTTCCACATTGAGAAAAGAAATAGTTTATTAAGTCTCAAGTTAGAAGTTTACCTTCTGCAAGTCATGATAAAATTATAAAATATGACTTTTAAGAAAATATAGTAATAAATGCATAAAGTGGTAAAAAAAAGTAGTTAATAATCAATGTGTCATGTATATCTGGTTGATAGAAAGAGAAGTTGAAATTAGTAAAAGTGTTGAAGTAAGAGTGAAGAACCCACTGAATTTGTAGCTTTAATCATTAACTGTAAGTAGAATTAAAAAGGGGACCTCTCTCTCTGATCTCACTCCCTCCCAACAGACCCCAAGGTTCTCTAGAAACTGACATCTTTGTGTTTCCACCTGGTAGTGAATTTTGAAGTTCAAACATAAGTCATAAATTTATATTAAGTATCTTTTACCACAAATTAAAACAAAAGTTGAGAGGCCCTTGGAAAATGTATAGAGTACTCAAGTACTTTTGGAAAAATGACTCCTTTCACAATTCTATTGTGAAAGCGAAGCACAAAGTGTTATTATATTAGAAAATTATAACCCCTTAAAAGCCCTTGATTCATTATCTATTGTTGAAATAAACTTATCCTTAACAAAATCAAAAGAGTAGTTCCATGAAACATAAAGAAAAGCGATCAAATCATGGCACATGATTTGGTCTGTCCCCGACCACCACCACCACCTCCACCATCACCCAAAGCTGTGTGACCTACTCCAGCCCAGCACCTTCACAGATGCAATTCAGAGCTGAGGAACCTGTCTCTGTCTCAAATAAGCCATTTGTTTTCCCGACTTCTTTCTCATTTTCCAAAATGAAAAATTTGGGCCAGTCTGACCTCTGATATCCCTTGTGGCTCAAACATTCTGTAATTCAATCACTGCTGCAAACCCCAACCCTGCTCCCTAATTTTAAGTCTCATTTTTCACCAGCATGTGAAAACTGTTATTATAGGTAACCAAAGAATCCTAGAACAAAGTTTGGACTGTCAAAATGTTTTGTTTTGTTTTGTTTTTTTCTTGCTGCAAGATTTTACCTACAGCCAAAGTAATTTCATGAAAATTTCTACTCAGTATTCAAAAGGGCCATTTCTTTCCTCCAGAGAGAATTAATCATAGTCAAGGACTGGAAAAGACAGTTTCCATAGATGAAGCTTAAGCATACTCCCCCTGAGAAGCCCATTCTATTTTAATTTGCCAATTAAAAGTGGCCTGGGAAATCACACATTGTCATTATCTCATTAAAAATACTATACTTGTCACTCCCTTTCCTCTCTTGGGAAAAAGAACACTCAAGTAACTCAATGGCTCACCACAACTTAAATTTAATAGCAAGCTTAAAGGACTGGCTTTCTCTAGGATCCTTTGAGGATGGCACCTTCTGCTGTTTTTACTGCCACAAATTCCACAAATCTCCAGCCACTGACTCAACCCATTTATTGACTATTTGCTGTACTTATTAAATTTACTAAGCATTGAGAAAAGTTAAAAGGAACTAAAAGCTTGTTTTCAGCAAATTAATGGCCACTCTTATTGGAAAATAGAATCTTATGAATGGTCATTTAAAGATTCCTTTTGTAGCATCTTTTGGTTCTATTTGACTCTTACTCAATCCTTCCCAGTAGCTATTGCCTGGTTATGTGTGGAATGGCATTTTAGGCATGACAATTATGATAGAGATTATACCTCTACAAATGAAAAAAAAGCCTGATTTCTAGTGGTATAATAATTATAAGTTTCTTTTTCTTGTAAATTGTGCATTGAGTAGGCATTATACAAAATAGAGTGATTTGAATTCTATTATTTATTACTACTTTTCATTTCCTAGTGAGTCATAAATGGTAAAGGGCTTAAAGAAGAAGGAAACACTGCAGATATATTGGAGAATAGCTTATATTTAATAATATGCTTTTGAATAATATAATAATTAAAGATATTATTGAATGCATGCATGCCTCTGAACATGGTTCTGTGTATACACCTGCAGGCTATTATGTATTTCCAAAGATACGTCCTCAAAGAATCTATTGACTTCTGCCTGATAAAAATCGTATTGTCATATCTCACTACGGGAAAGGTACTCTACTTGTCTTTAACCAAAGAATATGATTACCTTATTGCCTTGAAATCCTTTTGAGCCTGGGTCCCCTGGAGGTCCACGAATGCCCTGCTCCAAGAAGAAAACCAAGAATTAGTTCTGTGTACAAAAAGAAAGGAAAGGAATGCATTTTCCAACCAGGAAAGGAAAAGAAATGAATACACTAAGGTCCCTAGATATCCTGGAGTTAGAAGTCAGACGATATACCTCAGAGTTACATTGTGGTTATACATGATTGAAAAAACTAAATGAGAAAATTCCTGCTGTCAAGCAGCTTCTAAAATAGTTCTTAAACTTAGAGCAAGAACTTATTATAGAGGTATTTGTTTTCTAAAACTGTGTTTCCACCCTTATTCCTGTGGTGGGAACCAACCCCTTAAAAAAAAAAGATTCTGCCTATTAAATGACTTTTTTCTAAAATCTCAGGCATATAGAACTGAAAATAAGAGTTTCCAAGGACTCTGCCCTTCCTTGATACAATTCCAGGCTAAAACAAGGGAGGTGATGGTTAACTGGATGCTATCTAAGAAATCTTAGAAAAACTTTTCAGTAGATTTTTTTGAAATACTGAAATTAACCACACACACACACACACACACACACACACACACACACACACACCCATTCTCCACCCACTGGCCCCTACCTGGCCCCATTACAAAATTTGAGAAGAGGCAAGTTCCCAGACTGGGAAAAACAGATCCAAATTATTTTTTAAACCCATGGGGTATATCTAACAAATAATTTTCTTAAAGTATCATTACATGTGATTGAGTACTTGTAAGCTGGTTCCACAATAAGAGGCAGAGACAAGGGAGCCAGACCTGCTCTAAGCGAGATTTTATTGTCCCTAGTGCAGGCCGGGAAAGCTTTTTTCTGAGAAGAGACAGAAGGAGCAATCCAATGGAAGCTGTGAAAGGTTTTTAAGGGGAAGTGTTTGGCAAGCATGGATCGGGTAAGGGGTGGAATCCTGATAAGGTCACCTGGCTATTGATTTAAGGGTAGGGAGTCGGGGATGTCTTATTAGGATGGGCTGAACAGTTAGGTGAGGCAGAGCAGTGGGGATGGATTCCTGACTTCAGTAAATGGGAGGGGGTTGAACAGCATCTGGTCTTGCTTCACACTGCAAAACGTTCCATTTCTCTTGCTTGGCTGGAAAGTGACTTGTTTTCTTTTGTCTCCTGTCTCAGTACTAACTACTTATAGTGACAAAACAATACAAATATTATAATTTGGATACAATGCATAGGTCTTCCATCTAACTATATGCTAATAGCAATACAAAAATAGTTACATCCTGCTTTTAGTTACTTTGACTTTACTAGTCTTCAGAGACTCTGATTTTTTAACTTTTATTTCCCAAATACTCACTAAGTAGATTCATCTGCTTGTACCTATCCTTAGGGAGCCTGAGTTAGTTGTTCAAAATATTAGGGTAATGGTTTTGAAATTTTGGAATCACTTGGGAATCTTTAAAAATAATGATTCCTGGTGCAACCTACTGGCATAGCGATTTGGTCTGTTGTCTTTGGCAGGTGCAATTCGCATGCATCCCAAGGACCTGGGTTCAGGTCCCCAGACTGGGGGAACAATCAAGATGAACAACTAAATAAAATAGAGTGCTTCTTACTTTTCTCTCTTCCTGCCTTCCTGCCCAGTCACCTTCATTCCTTCCTTTCCTTTTAAAAAAGAACTATATTGATGCCTGGCTCCAATCCCAAGACATTCTGATTGAATTGGTAGAGACTGTAAGTGGACAAAAAGTTGTTGAAAGCTCCCCAGATTACTCTCATACAGATTTAGATTTGGTTTAGCCTCATACCTGAAGGCCTCTGGGTCCCTTTGGTCCATATGGTCCTGGGGGTCCCTGGGAAATAAAATTAATAGTTAAATCTCTCTAAATATCCATATTCAAAGAACAAAGATTTTAGATGGAAGAGAAGGAAATGTCTTCCCAGGTTATTCAAACACCAAAGTCAACAAATGCATTGTTAACGAAGTGATCCTAGTTAACAAGTAAACTGAGGATCAAAATTCCCTTTAGTAAACAAACTCCTTGAAAATACATTTTAGATATAAGTCTTTGTCCTATACATTGATATTTTGATTAAACAATTTATTTCTTAAGGTTCGTTAGGAAGCTACAAATTTGGTGAAATATTCCTTCTAATAAGACAATGGCAGTTAAATTAGAAATGAAATTTTCATGATGCCTAGATCCTCATCTTCAAGATTTGGAACTTGGAAAAATACTGTTTATATGCAAACACTCTTCTAATAAAAAAATTTTCAATATGCTCCATAACTAAGAAGTCCTTTAAAGTTTCATTTTTATGAGTGTATAATATAGTCTCTCTTTTCCCAGATTTCTAGGTTTTTTTACCGGTTACCAAAATGTAACCTGCTTATAATAGACATATGTCAACTACTATATAAAAAAGTAATGAAAAAAGATCATACAAAAGTAACTACCACTAACATTTTAGGCAGATTTTCATTCAGTTGTATTCCAAATAGATTTTTATACCAATAATTTGATCAAAGTATATGCCTAATTTTGAGTCTTTATTTGGCTTTCCAAAAATATTTTGCAATAGTAGTAACCTACTGCACTATATAGTTGTACATCTGTATCATTATACTTCAAACCAATTAAATGTTAAAATGCAATATTCCTTCAATAAAATCAGTTAAAAAAATAAAGAGGATAAAAGGATCATATGACTAAAAAGCTCAGATGGAAATGACATCAATCAACATTATGCAAGATTATGAATCCTGCTGTTTATTGTTCTTCATATTGTTCTTCACAATCAGAATAACTGCTTCTTCACCTAAATAATACATTGATATTTTCACTATATACCAATATTGATAAATTAATCCACAACTTACTGATTTCATCTTTCTGCTTTGAGTGACTGATACTCTTTAGAACAATATTAAGATTAAAAAAAATCACAAACTACTGTACCTTCTCATCTTAAAACATTTTTTGGCATACCATTAAAAACTCATAAGTGGAATAATATTCAAGAATAGTAATCTAAATTTATTCATCAATTTGGATTGTTTCTGGCAATTACCAATTTAAATACTATTATAATGAACATATTTGTATATAAGAGTCTGATTCATTTCTAAAGATATTTTCCTGAAAGAGTTTGACTGAAGCAGACTATAAGCAGAACTTAGGCACTCTCTCACTCTCTTGTCTCTCACACTGTAGGGAAAGAAAAAGTGAACCTTTCCTCCAGAGTTCAAATTTCTATTCTCACTCCCAGAGTAGAGAATATCCATGTAACAGAATCTCCATCGACAATAAATATTATTTATTATTTCAGCCTTTGCTAATTCAATAGGCAAAATAATATTTTAATTTCACTTGTCTGATTATGAATGTGTTTGAATTTTTTTTCACTTATTAACCATTTCTCTTCTGTGTCTCTTCATGTTCTTTGTATGTTTTGCTTAAACTTGTGTGAACTCTTCATGTCAAGGACAGAATATTTTGTTGACTCCAGACATTCTTTTTTTTTTTTCAGATTTTTACATCTCTTGACATTGGGATTCATCTTACAATCAGTTGCACCTTATATTTTTTCTTTCTTTTTGGCATGGAAAATTAATAGAGAATTTAACTATCTCTGGCATCTTGGTCAATGAAATATATCAACTCATTGTCAGTCATTTTTATTTCAAATGGTTTTTCAGTTATTGCTTGATTTTCATGTTTTGTTTGAGTCTATGCATCCTTTCCTCTGTTTTCTTCAAGTCCATGTTCATCTCCCAATTTCAGTTATCTTCCAGGAAGAATTCATTCATTATCACGCTTTTTATTTTACCCAGAGATAATTATACGTCTACATTTTTCAAATCCACCTGACCTTTAACTCTAGTGTAAAAGCTTTCAAGAAAGTCTCAAGCTGTTTAAAGTGTTTAGTTACATAGGCCAATATCTTAACAATTTCTTTTTACTGCCTGACTTGTCTTTTTCTCATTGACGCTTACCCAATATTAAAACATAGATAATTGAAGAGTTTAGTATCTTGGTGGTATGTCGCTAATCATTCTTAAAGATTATGACAATTATTTTCACTCTGTACCTTTTTGCTTGTACTGTATACATATTCTAGTTCCTTAAGAAACTCAATATACTTCACATTACCCCCAGTTTAAGTACTTTATTCTCAAAATTTCAAATCCCTATCTATGTCTAGTTCTGCCACATCGTTTATAACTACTTCATTAACTTATTTTATAGAATCCTTCACTCTACTTTGGCAAGTTCCTGTTCTCTGGCTTTACATCTGGATAGCAATTCTATTTTGACCTGATTGGAACTTAAATTAACTTTACTGGTTAAATTATTCTTTTCACCATAACATTCAGTAGGCCTGACCTCAAAGGTTAGGGTATCACAAAACAAAATCTTAATGAGCCATAAGAAAGGTATTTGGGGCCTCCATTAACTAAAGTTAGGTATGGCTTTGTTTTTTGCTTCATGGTTTACAGATGTGAAAATGGAGCCAATGTCTCTCCTATTCCACTTAGGGAAAGCAACCTAATGCATCCCAGGAATTTCCTCTTAGGAAACAGCCCAAAAGGGATCACAGATGTTAGCAATTTTTAAAACATGTTCCTTACTTTGTCACCTTTAATTCCTGGTTTTCCACATTCTCCAGGTCCACCCTAAAAATCATCAATAAATAAGAATAAGTAAGAGAACATTTGCAGTCACTCAGTTAGTATTCTTTTTTAAAAGATATCTAGAAGACTCTTAAGACATAAGCACATTAATGGGTTACATACTTTTTTTTTTCAATTTAAGTAATATTGGTTTATAAAAGTATACAGGTTTTAGGTGTACAATTTTATCCCCAATCTGGTAGGTTACACAGGCTTTTGCAATCTGAAAAATTGTATATATGAGTCATCCTTAATGTGACGGTCAGTGATACTATCAATGAAATTTAACATTTTTGAGAGAGGGATTAAATTAAAGGGGGAAAAAGTAAGGTTTACTAAGCATCTTCCATATATCAGATGCCCTCTGCATATGTCATTTAATTGAATCTACATTGCAGTCCGACAAGATCACTTTCACAATTTTATTTTACAATCGAGGAAATTTAAACTCAGTAAGATAACTTTTTTTCAATAATATAGCTAATAGGTAGAACAGCCAGGGTCTGAAATCAGGTTAGAGCCAGGGTCTCTGTTTTTCTCCACACCATGGTCCAGCCTAAGTAGCAAACTTGATGAACTGGTAGTGTTTGTCCAGAGAACCATGAGAGGAAGTTCCTGACACTGAGTTAGGATGCTGTGGGGAAAAGAGCGAAGGTTCATTGTAAGAGAGCAGTGCATGGCGACAAACATGCTCCATATTTTCCATCATCACTCTCTATTGTCTGCCTTTCCTGGAATATTAGTAAGCATTTGAATTATCATTCACAGTTTATTAATGATATTTTATAGACATTGT
This sequence comes from Solenodon paradoxus, assembly GCA_004363575.1. Classification (NCBI taxonomy): domain Eukaryota; kingdom Metazoa; phylum Chordata; class Mammalia; order Eulipotyphla; family Solenodontidae; genus Solenodon; species Solenodon paradoxus. The sequence continues at coordinate 34,684 of RJWH01003917.1, read as the reverse complement.
CTCAGTTAATGTGACCTTAACTGCCTGAGGTAGACATTAGTAATCAGTTTTAGACTGAAAATTTGTGACTCCAAAGATTAAGTAACTTGCTCAAACAGAATGAGAATTAGGACCTCTGAATATGAATCCATTATATCGGAAGTCTAAAATTCCAACAACTAGAACTAGGAAAGTAACAATGTCAATTATGCGAATGATCATATATCTATTATGAGCCTCGAAGCAATTTTTACTTTTAAAATAAGGACATTCAGTTGGAGAGGTGAAATGATGTATTTAACTGTACATGCTAGTACTCCTGGCACTGGTACAGTCTCCCCACTACTTAGTAGTGCTTAGGCTGCAGCTGCTTTATTATCTTTGTGCTACTCCAGGGCATGCTACTCAAAATGCCACCACAGTGATATAAGGAACTTGCACTAGAATGTCAATCAGTGCAGTGCTTTCTTTATTGAGAAAATCTTGCAATGAAAAATATGTCAGCTGAATTAAATCATGTATTGAGTGATGTAGTGGATTTCTATTCTGGTGAAAAGCTTTATCTTGGAACAAAATAGCAACAGTTCACAGATTGACCCCTTTATCTTGGAACAAAATAGCAACAGTTCACAGATTGACCCCTAGCCTGCAAACCACACTTTAAATAGCTCTGCTCAAGGAGAGAAATCACAATAGTAACTACCAATGTGGATATAAACTGAGTGCCAAAACACATAATTCACTCAACAACTTTGCAAGTTATCTCTGTCTATGCATCTAATGTGTATCATCCATAACCATTCATAGAAAAGAAAAATGAGGCTCAGAGAAATAAGTTTTCCATGACCACAAGTTCAAGTCTGTTAAGTCCGTGTTCTTCATCAGTCACCAAAAACTGAACAAGACACATTGCCATAAACTGCAAGTTACTTTCACTAGCCTGACACTTTTGCCTAAAACACCCCATGGGGTATTGCTGGCATTGGGAGCAGGAAAGGAGGAGGTAGAATTCTTAGAACCAGCTATGCTTCTGTTCAAAAGCAATCTATTCTCTCCCCAAATCATATCATGAGTCACACTGATCTAGGAAAAACCGAGCTTTTACTTAGAACAAGTTGAACATTCATTTCTGGATGTAAATGGAAAATCACTCTTGAAGAATCAATTAGAAAGAAATTAATTTAATAATGTTAGATGGAAATAAAATGAGTCAACCACCAAAATATAAGACAAAAATTACCATAAATACTCTCTAAATTCTTTTGGCCAGAATTCACATTCCATTTGTCCAGACAGATTTGTTAGGTACAGGGTCCTGAGGAACAGCATTTGTTTTGGAGGCAGATTTCCATCAATGAAAATATTGTACTCAAGTTATTTGCCTCTGCAAAGGCATTTTCTTTTTGGTGGACTCATTAATCTCTGTAGAATGACCGCAATTATACATTACTAGAAGGCGAGTACTTCAGAGAACTATGAACAGATTAGCTCTGCTCCAGTTTCTGATTTCTGATGTTAAAAATTTTGTGATAAAATTCTGTGGATCTCTTCCTTTACTTCTTTCTTTTTAATTATTTTTTCATTAGTTTATAATACTATATAACTTTCAGGAAAAATTCTGGCTTGAATATTGATGGTTCAGAGTCACTTTGTTCTGAAGCTTGTGTTATTCCAAATGAGAACACCAGTGAATCTATACTTCTCAGATGGTCAATATATAGATACAGATGTACATATAGATATAGATAGAAATATCTTATATCTTTCTGGTGTCTCAAACTAGTTCATTATATAAATCATGGATAATTTTCTTCAATTATATAAAGGACAACTTTATATCTTAAACCTTTATTAACTTTCCCATATTATCATTTGTTCCCTATCTTCTTCGTGATAGTATCTTACATTTATAGGCTGGGAAACAGTTAAGAATATATTGTCTCATTCATATTTCATTTGATTTTCCAACCACCCTGTAAATTAGAGAGGCCTGTATTCTGTTCTATACAGATGGAAAGACAAAACATTTCAAGATGTCAAGTTGCCAAGTCCTTATGGCAAAATGCCACATCATGGCATTTCTTACACTTCCTCCCCTTTTAGTTGACATTTCCAGTGACTAAACATATATGCAGTTGACTGCACGTAGGTTCATCTTTACTATACACAGAGCCCAGGGCAAAAATATCAGCAAAGATCCACATACCATGTACTAAATAAATGAAACTTATAAATTGAGCTAATAAACTAGTAATGCTCTAGGTTCCTTTCTTGACAAATGTACCCTCAAACAGAATAAAAAGTAAAGAATTGTGGGGTTGGTCAGAGGTCCGTGCTGGAGTACAGGCCCACAGCCAGCAATCCAGCTACCGCCATAGCCCGAGGAACGGTGAGTGTGTGGGCGTGGAATGGCCCAGGAAGCACAACAGACTGCCTCCCGTGACCCAATCCTCATTTGCTCCAAGCTACCATTTGGTTTCCCCTCAGGCTTGGGAGGAAAAAGGACAAGAGTTTTATGAACACCTTCGAAACAGGTTTTCATCATTTTCTAGGGACTTTTGGGGTCTTTATACTCAAATCATGTTCTGAAATGACGGACACAGGTCTCTTGCGCTGTAGACACCTGGCTCCATAGAGAGTAGTGAAGAGACCAGAGGAGACCCAGAGAAGGATGCTCTAAAATGTAGGCCTCTTACGCAGGTCTGAGGGTTGTACTACCTCTGGTAGTAAATGGATGATATCGACATGTTCTAATTTCAGGTAGGAAATATGTTAATAGAACTGTGGGGTATAGTCTTATAAATGAATCACTGAATATTTTGAAAAGTTTCCGAGCCTCTGCTCCACTTGTTAATTTCTTTTGAATCAGTGTGATTTCCTAACTTGTAGTTTGCAAATAATCTACTACCCCATATCTTTGTTTATCAAATGTACTCCCCCTGCAAGCTTTACCCAGATGCTTTAAAGTCAGTGATTCCTCACTAGATTGACCTTATGTACCATTTTAAGCAGCACAGTACTGTTTTCATATTTTCCCATTGTCAACTTTGTCCTGTTTTTAATAAACCAGGGGCATCTGTAACGTGAGGCTAAAGGGGCAGCTGAGTTGCTCTGGAGTCAGTCTATTGCAGGGACCTAAAAGCCCTGTCACATTTTTGTCTCAAGGAAATATGGTCAGCCTATTCCTTACTGCTTAATTGGGATAAATCATCTTGTCCTTGCGAAAGAGTTTGGTATCCAGGTTTCATAGGAAAGTAAACACCAAGGAGTATACTAAATACAATTGGATTGCTACATCCCCTTGTATATAGAAACTTTTCATTTGGATATTTCTGCTGCATGAGTGTTAAATCAAGATTCTCTACTAAAAGAGTTCATGGTTTCATTGCTGTGAAAGACTGAATTCTAACCTCAGGAATCTTTAGGGTACCTTCCATCCCTTAAAACACACACTCATCTCTGAAGTTCTATTATTATTTTATGTTAACAGAGTTAAGAGTATACTTAGGAACTAGGCCATCTGGGCTTGCAAAAAATAAAGGAAAACAAGTTTTATTAAGCACATAAACACACTTATGTTTCTGTTTTAATCTTTAATTCTGGTTTATTTGGTGTTTGCAACTTACCTTCTCACCCTTGTACCCAGGAATCCCCTAAATTAAAAAAAAAAAAAAAAAAAAAGTAAAATATGATAATAGGAGGAATAATTGAAAGAAGATATTTTTCATGGATAAAAGTATGACAAAAACACATCTGTATAGTCTGGAAAATAAGACAATATAAATGTAGGCTATTTCACTTCTCTTTGAACTCAGATGTGCATTTGCCAGGGAGAAGAAAATAATCTGGTTATTTTCTTTTATTGCATTATATACTCAGTTCCAGAAATTTTTTTCAAACTCAATATCTTACCTTTTATCCAGAAACTGGAGGAGAAACTATACACTGAAATTCTTTGTAGAAATGATGACCTCAAATGGTCCTCTCAAAATTATTATATTAACTTTTAAACTATGAACTAGCATAGCTGAGAGGGTTTCAGAGACTCAGAAACATTGGCTTTGAAAATGAGCTGAGATAATAACCTTTCAAATATATGTAAATATTTATAGCCATTGTGGCCTTCCTTTCAAATGCATTCTAGAATATGTAACATCAAGGAAATGAATGGTTCCTTTATCAGCTTTAATGAGGCAATGACCTTTAAGTTACTATATTTTATCTTAAGCTAAATAAGGGACCAGTGCATCTTGGGATCTTCTGTGTCACTCTTGAGGATACTGAACAGCCTTCTCTATTGTTTCGCTGCCTGTGAGTCTTTTAAGTAATACAATACTGAATATTAAATGAACTGGGAAATTACCAACTCTAAGAAAAGAACAAAGTTTTTTTCAAATAGAATTTCATGTCTTTTTCATCCAACTATAGTTTTCAAGCATGAAAATAGAATTGTAAGACAATTTTAAGTGAGCTGGACAAATGAATGGAATAAACAAGTTATTATTGTAGTTACATGTAAGTCAGACTACACAATTTCGTTGTGTGTAAATTTTTTATAGAAGGTAAAAAGGAAAACTTCAGTCAGGAAATAACACTTTGCTCTAAATGAGTAGTTGCTAAGAAATAAAATATAAATGTTGTCAAAAAATTGTTACATTACAATTTAATCTATTTTAGTGATTTAAATTTTACTATTGTGCTTAAAATTAAAGGTCACATTATAGACAATTAAGTTGGGTTTCTCTATTAAAGCAATTCATGTTTGCAACACTAAAAAATGTTAGATTTCCAATCATAGGAAACTTGGGGTGCCTTCCTCCCTTACCACACACAACTATATTTAAAATGCTTTCATTAATATTCGTTTAAAAAATTTAATATTGTATTTAGAAAGGAGCCAAGATAGTTCACAAAAATAAAGGAATATTACTTTTATATATTTTTACCATTTTTCTTTCTGAAATCCCCAGTTAATTTATTGTTTGCTTGGTTACTACCAGCTTTTTTTCTTTTTCTTTTTTCTTCCTTTCAGGATATCCTAATTAAAAATATTCAAATTTAAAATATCCACTGCTGAATTTGTTTCTGACTTTTCTATTTCCATGAACAGAACCACCAAATTTCAAATTACACAATCAAAGGTTCATAATCATTTTAGTTTTTTCTCTACTTATACTTCCCTTATACTCCTGTAATCTAACTGATTAAAATTCTCCAGCATCAGCCACTGTGTTTTGTTTTAAATCCTCTCTCCCAACCCTGCTTTGAAGACTCCATCTCATCTAGCCTCTGTCTGTCTCTAACAACTCATCTCCCATCCTCTACATCAATACTTTCTGGCTTTATTTTTTATTACTTGAGAGTGCTAAGCTTGTTCCCACTTCAGAGCTTTTGTACCTATTGCTCTTTCTGCCTATAACACCCTGATGGCCTTGTTTCAGATTTTCATACCACTTCTCATTGACTGAAATTTCTTGTTTACTCATTTGCCTATTCGTTGCCTCTCCCACTGTAACACTTTGTGAGACAGGGACTGTCCATTTCACTCACTCGTATATTCCCCAGCAACTAAAAGAGGGCCCACCACATTGCACATGCTTATAAATATTTGTTAAATATTTGAATTAGTCACACATTCTAACACTTCTGCCCTTTCATGCTTCTCACAGCATCCTCTTCCTTTTTGTTATTATAGCCCAATTCTGTCCCATGTAATTTGAGCTACATGTCTAATTTAAAATTCTCTAATATTAATAATTAAATTGCATTAAAAAACAACTATGAGCAGGAGAAATTAATTTTAATAAGGTATTTCATTTAATAGATGCAAAATAACTTCTGTAATGTATAATCAAAATAATGTATCGAGCTATTATAAACCTATCAATGAGCTATCATACATATTTGAGGGGTACTGCATTAATAAGTGTATTTTATTCTATAGCATATCTTCATTGGCCTGTACTCAAGTACTCAATAGACACATATTGGCCAGAGCATCTCTAAGTACCTCTTAGATAGGCTGTAGCAACAAACTCTCTTCTAAGTGCTCCTTTCTTCTTGCACTCCCTTTACTTTCTCTTTTAGAGGAGTACCAAATGTGTCTTCAAAAACACACCTCCTGTGTCATGCAGTTCTTCTAAAATATCAGGGGTACTCATCATCTAGCAAATCTGGACATTAATGCTACCTTGTGAACCTACTCTGATCTTCAAACTGTGTCCAAAATCCCCAACATACTCTTCCCTCAGGTTGCTACTCAAGGTACTCTATCTGGTATACCTGTTACTGTCCAGCTTCCTGTTCCATCCATGCCTGTCACAACCCTACACCTTCTTCAATGGTCATCCCACAAAATCTATCCTGATCACTCCAATCTCTGACTGTCTATAAAATTTTGCATCTACAACTTTTGCACCATTTCGACATTCTGCTTCATACAGATAATAGGAGGAATAATTGAAGGATACCATTTTGAAAATCTTATCTCTACTATGAAATAATAAATTTTTCAAAAATATAAGGGCTTTTTCTTAATTTTGTTTTTATATAATAGTATGCCTTATATGTAGTAGCTACGTTAAAAATGTTTCCTGAAAGAATAACACACATTTCTCAATGAATTTCTATTGAAATTTTCAAACATTGTATTAGACTATTTCATAAAGTTGATTAAAAGTACCAGGAAAACAGTTTTTTTTTTTTAAATCTCCAGGTCTGAATATGGCCTCTTTTTTATTCCCTGTATACTTCTCTGCTCTACACTATTTTTTTATAATTTCTCAGAAAAATACAAAAGAAGAAATTTGCTATAATTATTTCTCAGACAATCTCTGATAGCTCCTAATTTTAGGGATAGTAAATCAATTAGAATGATCTATTTTTTGTCTGTAGAATTAGGTTTACAAAAGCATAGTTTAGATTATATAATTCATATGCTCCCCAAATTTTAATTTATTCTTTAAAAAAAACAACATAAGAAATATAGAAAATACTTTTTTAGGTCTTCCACAAATCTCATATTAAGTATTAGAAAATATCAGGTGGCTCATCACCCTATTCCATCTTCGCTTCTGTTGAGCAGAGTATTTTCGCCTCACGTTTCCACATTTCCTATCTCTGATTACCTGTCTGAACCATCAATAGTACACATAGATATAAATCATTTTTTGTATTTGCACTACAGGGGTCAGAATGATCAATTACAGAATTGAGTATTCTTGGATTACTTTCTTAGGAAGTCATTCCCGTTATATACATACCCCTGGGCCTCTTTCACCAGGCTCCCCTTTTTGAGCATCACCCTGTGACAAACAAAACAGTCAGTCAAAATTCCACAACCCTGCAGAATGACTGCTTAATAAAATGCATTATTGAGAATTCCCAGATTAATAAGTTTAACCCAGTGGGGGAGAAATCTTTGGCAGATAGCTTTTGGCCTTTAGAGTGAAGCCAGATGTAAAGGGTACAGAATTCAGGTACAAATGTTCACAACTAGGCCAAGTCTTGCACCCTAGTTTAACAACACAGTCATTGTTCTCAAATATAGCATTGTACTCATTTGGAGCAAGTCACTCTGGCTTTTCTCCAAGGGGTTTTGGAATGTTTTCCAAAATGTCCTCAAGAGTGATTGCTTGATTTCAGCAAGACTTAGGAAAATATATTATGTAGCACAAAATTGCAAGCCAAATAAATGAATTTTGAATGCAGACTTACAACAGATATTTAACAAAACCCAAAGAAGACATGATGGCATCAATTACAGCCCAAAGAAGGAAGAGTGTATGAGTGTGTGTGTGTTTGTTGTAAAATCACCTAAAGACGTTTTATATTCCCTTTCTTAGACAAGCATTGACAAAAAATTGACAAAAATATTTTCAGGCATCTAACTTTTCATATTTTTATTACCTCTCAAAATAGTCACAAAAAAAAGTTTGGGGTGAGAAATTTGAATATCTGATTTTTTTTATGAATTGGCTATTAGCTTTCTAAAATATTTGTGCCAAGTGCCTTTGCAATGAAAAGCAAACCAGGTTCACTACCACATTATTATCACTAGTTGTTATTTTAATATTGATGCTATTTTAATACCAATATTAATTAATTGTTATTTTAATAGCAATTTAATAGCAATATTTCAATATTGCTACTATAAATTTTTTATTTCAAATACAGAAAAAAATCAAACTATGTGAACTACAAAGCTACTCCTCTAACTCCTACTCCCTGCCCAGAAAATCTAACAACCTTTTAATAATTAGAAAGGGTACTCTATTTAAATTTCATTTATTTTCTAGTAAAACAATTTTCATTCTATTTCTTTACCTGTTATAAGAGTATTTGTTTCCTTTAATCATTTAATTATTTGAGTCTTGATATTTTCTCAACTATTTCATAAACTATTTATTATAAAAATCAACTCAATGTACAGTGTATCTAATGCAAACATTTCTCTATTTTAATTATATAGAATTTTGCCTTGATGTTCCACATTAGTTACATATTCTTATCTCTCCCTTCTGATTCCTCTAGTTGCTCTTGAACTTAAAACATCATCATTTCAACAATGAGCTGAACAGGTAATTTAAAATAAATTAATCAAGGATTTTTTTTGACAGATACACAAAGAATTGGGGAAACGGCTGAGATGGTCCAGTAGTGAGAAAATCTGATGTTTTTTCTGCTACAATTGTGGGTAAGTTATGCATAAAGTGGATCCATTAAAAACATACAAACATTGAAATCAATTTGATATAGAACCATGTATTTGTAATTCATGGAACATTGTACTAATCAATATAGGTCACCATTATTTACGTACAAGTTTCTGTTTATTCAATGTTCCTGGATTTCCTAAACTTATTGATTAGACTGATCATATGATACTCAGAATTTGTAAATGCAAGCTAAAATAAACCAAGTAGATAATTTAGAAAGTAAATGCTCTATACTTTTCACAAAAACATCATATTTTTGCCATCAACATATTCTACAATGCTCTTAGTCTTCTTAATATTTATCCTTCAAATAAACCTAGCAGGAGATACAGTGGTTTATAAGAAAGCAGTGTATTCATTACCGGATTTCCTTTTGGTCCTCGCTCACCTTTGATACCTGGATTTCCATGTGTACCCTGAAGGCAAAGGGGAAAAAGACTATATTGAGCATTCTATTAGTTTTCTATATCTTACAGTAATACCTGATCAGCTTCATCCCATTAAATGAGAGAAGACTGTACAAAGTTTACCTACCAAGCAGAGATTCTACTCTGTTCTCTCCTTCAGATACCAGGAAGACTTTATCATCTTGGCTAGGTAAATTCTCTAGATTTGCTGAAAAGAGGTTATCTTTGTGTCTATCTCTCTCTTCCTCTCCACATTTCTTCCCCGACACCCCTACACCCCCCAAAAAGAAGAGAGTTCTCCAATCCTGTTCCAGGAAGGAACTATATTTTCCTACTCACAAAACAACAAAAAAGCTCAGTTTTTTTAGAGCTGGTTATAGAGGCCCCAGGAAGTGTTACATAACATCGCTCCATGACTGTTCCTGCTAAGATACGGTACAGTAATCTCCTCCAACAATACTGAATCACTGAAACTGTCAAAATAACTCAGCAATTCTAAATTTTTTTACTGTCATTCTAAGTCATACCTCAATGTCCCAAATAGACTTTCCCCTGGCAATCTCTTAGTGTAATAAGTATAAACTAATACTTTATAGGAAGGAAAAGTTAAACTTTTGATTTGAATAAGGTCAATTTCCACTGGTTGTCACAATGTTGCATAATGTATCTTAGTATTTTGAAAGAAAGAAAGACACATAGATACTCTACTTTCCAATGTCTTAGTTGGTAAAATGTTTTGGATCTGAATATCAAAATAAAATATGTCACAGTCTAAGAAATTCTCAGTACACATTCCCCTCTGTGACCTACAAGCATTAGTTTAAAAACTAAATCTAAGCACATTCAGTGAAATATCTCCACTGGACTTCTGACCTCTACAGTTTGACATCACATAAGCCAATGGAACTCTGAGAGAGCAGCATGGATGCATATATAAGTGTCAGAGAAATGTTCAGCATCTTCAGTCATCATTATACCACTTAAAATGCCTTCCCAGCATAGACTTGGCAGCAAGATATTAGGCCAAAATATAAAGGAAGCTCTCCTTTGGAGATTATCTTATCAAATATTGAATCAGCATAGTAAATTTACCTTTAGTTCTTTAGTGGTTACTTCCATTCCACAGAATTCATTCTAATTCCCCAGACTTCCTGACCAGCTTCCTCCCCATGAGGCCATATGGTGTGGCTCATGGACGTGTGTGAAGACACAGTCAACTTCCAGAGAGGTCTATGTCAATTGTCGAGTAAAATAAAACCTTCTCTAAAACACTGAGGATTTGTGTGATTTTCTTCTATAGTTTCACTCCAGTATTGAGAATTTTCAGCTCCAAATGTTATCTCAGAAATGAATGCTACAATATCCTCTGTGTAAACAACATCGTTATTAACCAAATCCACCCTCGGTTGGGGTCAGCAAAGTCTGAGACTTATTCTAAGGACAAACTGTTTTCCTTTTGGAATAAAAGAAAGAGTATTCCCACTTTTGTTCCTCTTCACACACAATGGCTTTTTGACAACACAAAATTGCCCAGTGTTTCTGAGTGTGAGTAGAGCTGTCATCACTAGGGCCTCCTGACTTGACCCTAAGTTCATAGTAGAAATATACTCACAGGAAGTCCTGGATCACCCGGGTCTCCCTTCTCACATTCACAAATCTTGTGTTCACACTGAATCAATAATGACATACAGTATTAACACACCATGAAATACTGCATTTCAAATCTTACTCAATATGTAAGTAAATGGAACAATCCCTGGATGAAATTTAATCTTGCAAATTCATGGCGAGTTCTTTCTCCCCATTAAACTCTTCTAGAAAATTTACATCTAGTAAGAGCCAGCCATGGTTCAATAAAATAGGCTTCACATAAATAAAAATATATACATAAACACTATATATCAATTATATGTGTGTATATTATATAAAATGACTAGTTGCCAAAAGAGGAAAATATTTTCATTGAACTTTTATTATTTCTGATGTTTCTCTTCTATATAAATATCAATAATCATTAATATATAGATATCAAATACTTCTTTACTCAGTAAAGGAAAGCATTTAACTTATTTAACTTTTTTTCAGTTCTAAGACGTACATTTTTCCTTATCTTGACATATCTGAAGTTAGAATGAGTGTTTTATGGATCAAGGCCAATCATGATAAAGATGTTATTTTCTGCATATGTACTTCAAAACTTACAAAATGAAATGGAAGAAAACTACAGAGACTCTTTTGAAGCACTCAAGAAATACTACATCACCAATGTTTTAGGTGGCACAGAAGTTGATATAATGTAGAAAAACAAGGACATACATAACTCAGACAAAAAAAAGTGATTTATAAGATTTAGACTCTGAATTTGAAGTTTGAGAAATAATAAATTCAGTTTTTTTCTATTTTCCCTTATATGTATGCACAAAGGTAAAGAGGATTTAAATAATTTAAGTAAATTTAAAAGGATGTTTTCTAGAAGTATAAAATTAAAAAATTACAACTGATAAAAGGCACCATATCAGAATATAATTGGTGGGTTTCTTTCCTTTCTTAATGACACAGAAAGTAATGGTACATTTCTATCTGATCTAGATAATTCAAATATGGTGCTTTCTATAGGATTTAATTGACACCTATTATTTTATGCAATACTACCTGTAAATTTTCTGATATCAAATAAGCCTTTAATTGAACAATATTTAGATGCCCTTAACTCTTTCTATTAAGAAATGGTTAGTGAGGTGTCCTCAGCATTTATTGTGATAAGTGATATTCATATGACATTGGTCAGCCAGCTTCCTTTTGCCACTTAGTTCTGGTTGTCACCAACAGGAAGCAAAAATAAGCTTAAAGTCAATGAACAGCAGCATGGGGTGACTGATCTGTGTCCCTTAGCCAGCAATACTCCACCTAACCCTGGCTAACACCAGGCATACCTTCCAAGGTAGAGGACCACAAGGTCAGAGATATGCTTAGGATAAAGGAAGCATATCATAGTAAAGAAAAATTATGTTTTTGGTTGTCATCAATTTCAAAAATCATGTTAAATATTTCCTATATTTTCAAAATTTTCCAAAGCAGTAGATGTGGTGGCATAAAAGAAATTAGATGACTGCCTTGCAATAGAGTGGCTCATGTATAAAATTATTAAGCATTTTTATTTAGTCACACCTTTTAATGTGAATAATAATGCTGATTTGATGATGTGAACATTTAGAGCAATTCAGAGTCATAAAAGCATGTGGTGCTTACCTTCTTTTCAAATAAGAGATCCTAGGAGGAAAAAAGAATGAAACATTAACTCAATTCAAGGTTCTGCTTCCAGCTACTTATTAGCCTTAATTATTCCCTATGGGATATGCAATTTTCAAGAAGAATAGCAATTCAGTCCTTTCAACCTTCTAAAAGCAATAAACCAATCAACTACCCAAGGAATACTTTGAGCTTTGTAACAATAAGAGATATGAAGGACACTAACATTAAAATATTTTCTGTTTTCTAGGAATTTTATCCACTGCATCAAAAGTGTTATGTTTTCTTTATCTGTCTTATGACATCTGTAATTTGGCTGTAAGTTTCATCAGCCTTAATGAGAAATTTCTCACTTTTATTTATAAAGGCTTTGATCACATAATTATGTATTTGCATTTCTGTTATTTTCCTGTAAAGCATTTGTTATATAATTTTTATAAAATTCTCTTAATCAAAAATTTCTCCAAGGATAATGAATACACTGAAAAATAGTCTCAGGGGTTAAGAGTGAGGTGAAATCCACAGCAGAGCAGAGAATGTTTAGTGCAGTGAAAATGCTCTGTGTGACATGACAATGATGGACACATGTCACTGTACACTTGTCCACACTCAGAACCATATGTAAGTGATGAACTTTGAGTAAGTAACCATATAGATTCATCAATTATAATAAATGTACCACTTCGGGGGGAATATTGATAATTAGGAAAATGATGCAGAGTGTAGAGGTAGTCTCTGTGCTTTCCTCTAATTGTGCTGTGCGCTTTCAATTGCTTTAGAAAATGTCTTACATAAAAACAAATTAAAAAATATATTCTGAGGATAAAATAAAATTACATCGATATTGATTAAAAAACAAAGAAGTTTGAAAAAATAAGTTATGGCATATTTATAAAGGACATAACAAAAATATATTTAATTTTGCAAAAACATTCAATAAAGGATTTGTATAGACATCACTTTAGCTAGCCCTGCTTAAACTGCATATTATGTTGAAAGATTATTTAAAGGTCAGAAGATAGGACATAACTTATTTCCTGTTTTGGAAAATATTTACATTTTTTTTGTGTAAGTAAGATTTTTGAATGGAGTTGAGAAGCTGCACAGCTTTGTAAGGAAGCAGTAGCAAACAGATATAGCCAATTAATCATATAAATGTCAAATCAAGCATCCATCTAAGGTGAAGTGGATTAGGCAGAATAAAATGTCCTTGTAATTAAGAATGGGCAGTTCATTTGGAAGTGGCATATGTAGAAATGTAGAACTTTCTGAATGAATGAATCAGTGCATCTAGTTGGATTTTAAAATAATGTCTTTTAATTTGTCCATGTAGAGCACAAAGCATAGCTTCCTTATTTTCAATGGATAGCATGATCACTAGCTGAAGAAAACCTACAAAACAAGTCAAATCTTAAGTAATTCTTGGGTCTAGCAGCAGACTTGAAGGTGTTTGATTCCAAAGATTATTCAATGTAAAGACTATTTAAGAAATATCCTTGTAGACATCACTGTTTGTGGAAAATTCAATCACTTTATCATGATATTACCCAAATCATCTTTTTAAATTCTAAAACTAACACAATAGGAGAGGTTGAGTTCCTGAGTGCTCTTCTCTTACTCCACAGTTCTCCTTTTGAAAAGGTATTAAAATAGGCTTAATTTTGCATTTGTCAATACCATTCATGGTTTCATTATCATTACCTCCTACGTTTGCTTTCACTGAGAATGAATGTATTCTTTGTATTCTTATAGACAAAACACATTTACACATTTATTTTTGATGCTAAAAACATTAATTTTGGCATTGTAACTTCATGAAATACTAATGAGTTTTAGAAGTCAATCAGGTCCAATCTCTCTCTTTATTCTTACAATAAGAAAGCTTGGGTCTAGAGAGAGAATGACTTACACAAGGCCACACATCTGGGTTCAGACACCGGACCAAGGTCATTGCTATTTCATGCTTATCCACACCGAAAAGAACTGGCCAGAATATTTTTCAATATTATTTTAAATTTATAATTTTAGAGAATTTCACGACCTGGTCCAACATTAAGGCCTCCCTATCCCACTTCAATTCAGTGAGGTATTATCTAACAACTGGGATGAAGGCCATGATGCAGCTCAAAAAACACTCAAAAGAACATAACTATTGTTTACAGAGAGAATTATTGCTTTATTAAGATAGAAACTATGTGTCAAATTAGGGATTTATGGTCAAATCTGAAGGGGGTAATTTACATGTGATTAATAAAAACAAAAACCACTAGCATATTTACTATAAGATATTAAAACTGAAGGCTGTCAAAAGGAAGTTAAGATAAATCAGAACTTTATGAAAGATTCCACATCCCCTTGGTCTTGATTTTCTTCTTTATTTCCAAAATGTTTTAAATGAACCTAGTGATTTAGTGGTGGAAAATATTAGGCTGGAATTTAAGTTTCATAGTGGATTTTCATCCTGTTTCTACCATTAACTAATCATGTGACTTTGGGCACATCATTCCAGTTCATTTTCCCCACACACAAAATGACAAAATGTAATCATATAGCTTTTGGAGCTATAAAACTGTGGCCACAGATCATATCTACAATATTCAGAGTCTTACCTATAACCCTCTTCCTCCCTTTTCCATACTTCCTCACTTTCTTCCATGATTTAAAATAACTAGCTAGATAGATTCAGGTTAAAAGGAGATGGGATGCTTATTTCCTTAAGAACTAGTAGGTCATGTAAAGAAATGGGAATTCAGATATACTGACATATTCAGTGTAAGATGGTGTTACCGTTGTCCAGAATGGTTGGCTGTGCCAGAAAAGTTGAAGATGTGCATGCTTTATCTCTAGGTTGCCCAAGACAGTTCCTGTTTCCACCTGTTATCCTGATGCACCTTTCAGACATACGCTAGAGAAATTCATGTACTTATATAATTCAATATGCATTGTTTTTAATAGTGAAAAAGCTGGAAATAATTAAAATATCCATCAATAGTGAGTGGATCAATAAATGAAATATTTTTCATTAAAGTGAATGTATTGGATCAACATATTCAACATAGAAAAATTCCCCCCCCCTCAAAAAAAATAGAGAAAGAAAGCAAATTGTAGATGAATATAGAGTACGTGATCCAAATTATGAAAACTTTTAAAACATATGTCAGAAACTTGTTTTTACTGGGAGAGAGGGAAAGAGAATTCCAAAGGAGTTCAAGAGAGACAACAAAGCAACTAATAATTCAAATCAAATCATAACATTTTAAAAGCAAGCACTGAAATAAAGAAAAATTCAACGTTTTGTCACTTCAAATCCTTTCTGTAATGAGTAGTATCCTTATATCATCCAACATCAGTTTTTTAAATCATGAATTTAGCTGCTACAGTGACTGATGTGTAAACTGACATTTTTTTTCATTTATTCCTTTGAAAATTCAGTTTCTGCTTTGTCATATTGCTCTTTAAAACTATGTGTCTTGAGGATTAAGACCCATAATAACACAACTAACTAATTTTGGGGGAACTCATTTGATTTTGTCTTTGCCGGAATTTAAAACAAAAATGAACCCCCAAATACACAATAGATAGGCCTGTTTTAAACAATGAACAAAGCTCCATCCCTAAGGGCACTTCGAATCTATAAGCCTCAGTGACAGAAAACAGTTCACAGCATGAAACGTGGGAAGGAGATCCTAGATTAGGGGGTGGGGAAAACAAGATGGTTTCTTGGAATAGGTGGGTTGTCTGGGTAATTTGGAAGAGAAGAATGAAAAGGACCAACTAATTGATGCTATGTCAAAGTTTATGAGGAGAAAAGTCATAAAGTTAGTGTGGGCAATAATACAAAAGAAGCTGTGAGAGGGACATTTTAAAAGAGTGGAAGAAAGGCCCACGTGGACAGAACTGGAGACCTTGGAAAGTAGTCAGGGCTTTCACTTAGGCAGAGAGGCAGGCTGTGTGGCAAACAGCTGGGAGCACACAAAGTCAGAAGGAAAGACATGTTTAAAGTCTCAGTGGATACTGTAGTTTAAATAGTAAGAATAGAGAAGGCCCTCACTTGAGGGGGAAAAAAAAGTGCATTTTATTAATGACTTATGATGACATTTATGTGAAAGGAGAAAGAGAATAAAATTTCTAGCTTTGTGACTGAGTATGAAATCAATGCTATGAGAAAGGGACAGAAAAATGTGAGGAACATGCTCAAGTACTTAGCATGATACAAATAGGATGAGACTAAAAAAATATAATAGACAAGGATCACAAATTCTATGACTGCTAATGTTTACAGCTTAAGATAGTAGCAAAATAGACACTATAAAATCTTAAACAGAGAACATAAATAAGACTCTGAACATAGGAAGCCTTGTAAAGCTAGGAAGTAGGCCACAACTAACAAATTAATAAGGCATACATTTCTAAGAGTAACACAGAAAACAAAGTCAATTCCTTCTTGTTATTGTGAGTTGAAGGAGAAAATATACTGAATTTATGTTTTGTTCTTAGTTATCTTCATAAAAGAGGTCATTTTATCTCAACCTTCGTTCCCATCAAGGCTTTTTCAAATATTTGTTATCAAACTTGATAGAGTAAAGCATTTTTTTTTTAAATCTCCCTGTACTTTCTTGCTCTTCTAAAGAACAAAAATTAAATGAGGACTTTCTCCAATGATCTAATCAAGAGTCAAGTTCTGCCTCCTAGATAGTTGTCAATTTGAAACATTAAAACTTGTTATATCTTTCTTTGAAGAGCCTAATAAGGTCTTTGGAATGTAGAAGTGCTTGGAAAGCAGCATCTCTTTTTATGAAGTGGGTTGTTCACAAAGTTTCCATCTGAACAAACAAGCTGAAATCACATAATGCTAAGGAAGAGCAGGGTTGTTGGGATTCTTGGTCAATTTCTGGTTTCCCCAGAAACAAACAGTCCTATTTTGTATCTACTGCCAAGAGCCTGTGTTCTCAGCAGAGCAGCAGCTCTCAAGAGCCAGTGTCTTCAGGGCGTCTGGCTTTCCTGAGCCTCCGCATCTGGCCAAATGAGATGCTGCCTGTCCTGCATCTGCTGTGGTTAGCACCAGGTGGCTATCATCATAGCCTCAGACTCTCTCCACACATGGGGGACACTTCTGTTTTAAGTTCCATGATGAGCACTCCTTAAATCAGGGCACAGGAAGGGTTAGGAGATTAGTTGGGTACCCCTGCATGGTTTCCTTTTACACAAAAGACATGCTGAGAGAGTACTCACTGCAAGCACCCTGGGGCTGGAAACCTCATCTCTTGTGTAGGCAGAACCCTTCCCCAGATATCGCCAATGTCCAAGAAAAATAAAGCTAGAATAAATAGCAGCTTCAGAGGAAGGGTGCTGCTTAACTGTTTTAAAGCAGTTTTGATGGACAAAATCTTTTTAAAAATTACATTTTCCTCTCAGTATAGTTAAATGTGCAAACTCTGGGAGCTTAGCTTGGCCTTAAATTTTCTGTAAAATGAGGATGATAATAAAAATAATACTTACATGAAAAGACTGTTGTAAATGTTGAATAAAGTAAAATATGTAAATTACTCAAAGTAATACCCAATATATAGAAAACACTCAAGACATAGCTATTCTTCAGATAAGAAAAACTCAGCATTTCATGCTAAAAACAACAGAATAAAAAAACAATGAAATGTTGGGGGAAAGTGCTCAAGGAAGGGACAAAAAGAGTAAAACAATCTCTGACTTGGGGCCTAGTTATTTTTTGCTGCCTATAGAAAACACTCACATGACATGCTTATTACCTAAAGAAAACATTTGCTTTGCCTCCTTCACAAGAAATAAAAGAAAATCAATATTTTTTAAAAAAAATCATTAATTAATACTTGAACAAATCAACCACTTTATCTTCAGGAGTTTTCTCCTTGAATTTTTGTTATGAGGGATTTAATTTTGACTGTCTTGTATTTTCCCAAGAAGAAAGGCAAGATTCTCTCATACAGTGCATAGTGTTAACATAGCTAATCTGCACAATCCAGTGTAATTCATTGATATGATGGGAGAAACTATTGGGTGACTTTAAATTGGGTGGTCTTGTTTACACCAAAGAAACAAGGAAGATGATTTTTTTAAAATATGAGTTTGTGAACTCTTCTTGAGTAGCATAATGACAACAGGTGAGAAAAAGTCAAAAAATATTTCTGCTAATGTGTAATGGGAAGAAATCAACTTCATACAAGTATGGGGGACCACAAGTTGGCCACAAATTGAATATTAAGTCAGCAGTGTTCACTGTCCAGACTGTACAAACTGGAGCCTGAGGTGTATGATGGAAAAGAAATGCTTCAAAAATCTTCGGTATTGGCGAGTAACAAAGTTAGGAATGCAACTCCAGAGAACAAAATTGGTGCTTTCCCAATTTATCTAGTGTAAACTATCAAGGGAGGAGAGATTTCAGATTCTTGTTTTTATTTCCAATGAATTTTTATTCTTTCATCTTTTTGACCCAGTATCTATCTTAATGTTTGCTATTTTGTAACTGACATCAATATTATGATAAGAAATGTGTTTGTGTGTGTATATTACATAAAATCAACCCATTTGTACCTACCAGGTCATCCCGGATTTTATCTACAAGGGTTGAATCACTCAACAGTAGAATGGGTTCACTGGATGTATCCCCGGATATCAAACGAAGTTTGGCTTCATTGACTACGGTGGAAAGTCCAATGGTGATAAATAATATTCCTGCATTTCTTGCATCTTCAGAAATACTTTCAACATCTGGATTCTTTGGATGGTCTTTTCCATCAGTCATCAGCAAAGCCACTTTCACACCATCTTTACGCCCTTCCTTTTTAAGTAGTCTGGTGGCATTGGAGATAGCATAATAGGAGAAGGTACCATGTCCAATGAAATTCATAGACTTGACCCTCTGTTTAAAAGTCTGCAGATTCTTCCAAGAAGAAAAAGGTGGATCGATTTGGACAGAGCTACTAAACTGGAGGGCTGCCAATTTGATGTCATATTTCAAGGAACGAGCTGGGGTCAACTGGAAAACCTTGTCACTTAAGCTAGTCACAAAATCTTTCTGTTTATCAAAAAGAACAATTTTAGAACTCTCAGAGCTGTCCACGATGAAGACAATATCTATGAAGCAAGTAGAGTCTGAAATGGAACAAATAGGTTAGACTCAATATTTGTCCCAATTGGGGAAACCTTTTTGCACATCCAGGGTGGTGCGCTGCGTGTTCTTTTTCTGAGAGGAGAGAGAAGTAGGAAGAGACTCTTTGGAGACAGACCTTAAGCTACGAAGAATTAAATCTCTTTCCGGTCTAAATTTATTTTCCTTTTCTAAAATGATATAAATAAAAATTAAGTAAATAAACTACCCTGTAATCTGAGTTACTTCCCAAAGGAAAATGTGCTTTAAAGGGGGTGCCTCATAGTTTAAAATGTTAACAAATATTGGATAAATTTGTTTAGACATAAATAATACTCTACCTAATTTTCAGGTTGTCTATCATATTGGTGAGGTCCTATCTTGCTTCAGTGTTGTAGATAGGTTTTTAACTTTTTTAAAATTCAAGGGAGAAAAATGACTCTACATTTAACATTGTAATGATGAAAGAGACATAGAAACAGAGAAGTTAAGTTGGAATCCTAGCTCTGGATAGTGCTAGGTAATGTTGATGGCCTTGAGTGTACCACTTAGCTTCTCTGGACCTCAATTTCTTTTTCTATAAGAATGACAATTTCTGTCATGTGTCTTTTGTAAGGTTACTACTATGAGGTTCAAAAAAAAAGTTAATAAAAATACAGATACTCTTAAAAACTCTCATGTTTTTATAATATATTCTATAAGAAGGTAACGTGTATTAGTATCTTGGTATAATTATATCAAAGTAGAAAGTCACATATATACACATTATGCAGTTTACTACTTATCTCAAATGCTATTTGAAAAAATTCATATTAGTTTTTAATAGGATAGTCTTAATCATTAAGAACAAAAGCATTTTTCTTTACCCTGGAGATCATTTTTCCTTGCAAGCAAATATGGTTTTGATCCTTTCTTCCTTTGTCCATGTATTGTTCGACTTATAAAAGCTGGCAAAAGCAGAAGATAAAAGACAAAATATCTGTTCCACATTATGGTAGATGGTGAAAAATCATCTGCCTGTAGCACCTTTAATAGAAAAATCAATTATAAATACTTTAATAAAATACAGTTTTGCTATTTTTTATTTTAAATCAGTAGAATAAAAAATTTTCTTGAGACTAGAGAAAATAGTTTTATTGGATTTCTAGAAACATATCTACATTGAAATTTCTGGTTTCTAATCCAAGTAAATAATGGCACCATGACCAAATGTTTATTAGAGAATCTTTCTATATATTTAGGCATTAAATCTAAATTTCTATTTTATGACAGCAAGCAGGGAATAGAAGAGTCATTTAAAAATATTTGCATCCCACTCTATGTAGTGACTAGGGTTCAATCATAACATCAGCTCTGATGTTTCCACACCCTTAAGGGTGAGTTTATATCACAACATGGTTGTTTCATTTATTTTCATTATATTCCTGATGATCCAATATTGCTACAGAGTTATAGAGAACCACCACCATTTCAGTCTTAATATTACATGCACAACTTCAGTGAAATTAGAGACCAAGTCCAAAAATTAAACTGTTTCCATAGAAACCTGTTTCTCTTTCCTACTCTTATTTTGAAAACTTCATCTCCCACCAGAGTTCCAAGTGGGACAGCAGCTGAATATCCAGTGAATCAAAAGTATGAAAGCAAAAACAGTAAATTTTCTAAGCAACACTGTTCTTCCAGAACTACTGGACAAAAATAGAACTTGAAATCAAGAAGTATTCTCCTTGAACAGCCCTGTGAAACTATTTTACTTGGCAGATTCACAAATGTAATTCAGTGTTAAATCCTCAGCCATCTTTATCACTCAACATGCCCAACTACATACTTAAATGACTTTTAAATCAACAGACTTCCTTTACAAGAGAAGACTCGTGATAACTACTTCAGTATACTCTAGAATGGAGAAAAGAAGCTTGTTTTGAACCACTGTTCTGCATCATCAGGAAAATGACTGCTGCTTAAACTATATTGATTTCAGAAGTCACGTTTTCCTTCTTTGGCATCTTGTCTTCAGGGAATGGGAACTGGGAAATCATGAATATAATTTTTCCAGGCTCTGAATAAGGGGTGGAAATATATGCAAAGGCAGTAAGCAATAAGATGCTTGACTGACTTTTTTCCTAATGCCAAGGGGAGAAATCCCAAAAGGAAATAAAGCTACTGGGTGAGGGTGGACCAATGGATGGAATTTTATTAAACTAAATTTGCATTAGGATGGTCAGGCATCTCTGCTGACAAATCCATCAGTTACAATTAGTCAAAGGTCAAACACTCTTCAGGACAGGTATGTTAAAATATGAAGACAGATGGGTATTTTTAAAAAGAAAAAGATGTGTGCTAAGGAAATAGAACACACAGTGACCATCTCTGCCTAAATAATCTCTTTGCTAACCAAGGAGAAGAATACAGAAGGATGTTCAAGTTTAAAGATTCTTAAGCATAAGGCTTTGTAGAAAGATACTGCTGAGATTGGATTTTCAGAGGAGAAAAAGGAATAACTTTTCCCATGTTCCTGTTATTATATATATAACTCTTCTTTTTGATTGAGCCCATAGCCTAAAGAACTTCTCAAAACTTTAGAAAATAAAAGACTGAGCATGTAATTTTGTTGAAAACAAGAGAGATTTGAAGCTACATGATCAAGGCAATACTTCAAAATACTTAGGATCCTCCTTGCAGGATCCTAAGGAGAAAATAATTTTCTTCTTATTTGTAGCCTCATTTTGGCTTTGGAAATGTTGGCCTTAAATAGAGTTATATGTCCCCTAAAGTAAGCACCTGCTTACTTACAGCTTTTTTGGCAGATGATCATGAATTCCAACCTGAATCCCTGTATGTGCAATGTTCACTAACACCACTTAATAACTAGCAATAATAGCTCACATTTTATTACTATTTGTTCTGACATATTTTATCTATAGCTCTTCTAAACTGAGAATATACTCTTCCTATATTGGTCAGTATAGCCTTACACCTTTCTATTTTTCTTCCTCTAATTTTTCAGTTCCACTGCCTTCTTTCTTTATTAATCGGACATTTTAAGAGCCCATTCATTTCTATTCACTTTTGCCAAGTTTTATTTTCCTTCAGTTTTTCATAATCCTCGCCATTTATTTAGATATCACATATAAGCCAAATAGGTTTCATGAGGTAAATGTCATTAGTTTAGTCAAATAAATATTAACCTCTATGTTTACTATAAGTTACATTTTATAAATGGAGAAACATTGATTATTTTTAAACAAATGCCATATTTGTGTCTAAAAATTGTTTTGGGTAAAAATCAGGACAGCAAATCCAGGAGACTGAATATCTTATAATTTTTCAAAAATAAAATGATCTTTCAGCAATTTACTAATATTATTCACTGTTTACATATTATTTATTTCTATATGAAGATAAAATGATCAAATACTTTAGTCTTATTTCTAAGCTTGTCAAATTATACATTTTTCTGTATTACTAGTTATAAAAAATTGTCTCAAATTAAGAAAAAAGAACTCCAAAATATATTAACATTATTTTCATGTTATGTAGTATAAAGTAAAAAAAATTACAAAATAACTTAAAACTAAAATTTTAATTTCTTTATGTTAACTATTATTCATATTTTTCTGATAATATTTTAAAGTAGTAACAGAGGAGGAAAAGTTTGGATACATCTTTCATATAATAAAATATAATCTTTCACAGTTCCTACATGGTCCTATTAGATTTCAAGTGACTTAAAGAAAATAGTGTGTCTTACCTTATAAAGTTTGTCAAACAGGAATTAAAGACTGGTTAAACAAATGCCAACAGCAAGGACATAGTTGGGGATAGTGTTAGCTATTTGATATTGTTCTGTTCTGTGGGAAATAAAAATTGTCTTTGCTTTCAGATCTTTTACAATCTTTTGTTCATGTTTATTAAACTAAGTTAAAGCAAGAGTGGTCAGGCATTTGGCCAGGGTGCAAGATCGGGGTGGGATCAGTAAGCAATTTAAAGGAGCAGTGACTTTTCAGAAGTCTGTATTTTCCAGACTGTTGAGAAAATAGCTTGAGTAGATTTTGTTAGGAATTTATTGACATCTGCCTTTTTTTTTTTTTTTTTTCCTCATGATATGTCCTTCTCCTCTTCCTATTTCTACATTTTTTTTTATCTGAGGTATGCTCTAAACAATACTGGATTCTGAACAGCTCTGTAAGGGACTGTAAATGACACCAGACTCAGACGCAAAACTAGTTTTTCAAGAGACAGTGAGTTGATAATTACTGAAGTTGGGTGATAAACATATAGAATTTCCTTATTCTAATCTATGTGTGTGATTTTTGTCATTTTTCATGTAAAAATCTAATGTGGTTTCAGTAATAGTTTCATTCTCTTTTTGCCCTATTTTCTACCTTGTAGTTATAATTTGCATTAGGTCAATATTTGTCCTACAAAACAAGAAGCCATTTGACCCCTTAACAACTAATAGACTTCTCTATGAAGCCTCAGAGATCAAGAATAACAGACGATCAGAGAAAACAATATGCATGTTCATGTAATAGTTGTTTAAAATCACCTCTCTTAGGAGACATTTTAAGTTTTATGGATTTGCTTATTTTAACAATAAAAGCTTCTACTTCATAAACACTTTACCAGGTGGTAGGCACTATGCTAAGTGCTTCTCACACGTTATGGCATTTAGTCCTCCAAAATCACACACATCTACTTACAATAAATGTTACAAGAATTCAGTGTTTTGCAAATGAGGCTACTGAGGCTGAGAGCTCTGTAACTTGCTCATTGTCATGTTAAAACTAAAGAATGCTAGAATGGCATTTTATCTCAGGTTATTCTGATCCCTGAGCCTCACTTAGAACTATGACATCATTAAATTAAGGATCCTTATGAATGTTCAAGTTTTAATTGTCTCCTAACCACAAAGCAGATTTTCAGGAACTGGGGAAGTTTTGTGGGACTTTAATAATAGAAAAAAACAAAAAAAGTGGGTCCATTGCAGAAGTAACAATGGATTTCCCAGGAAGCAGCCACATATATACCTTAAATACCTATGGATGTTAGTCACACTTTTCAGTTTCATGACATGAGGATCATGGGACAAGGAAGTAACATTTTTTTCCAGAAAGTTAACTCTCTTTTTCCTGGGGTAGATGAACAGAATCATCAATAAGAAGCAAGAAGATGACTTCCGGTAAAGGAGAAAAGGCTTACACACTCCTGCCTTGGAACTGTTTGATTGTTGGGTTGTTGAAGACCTACTGCCTTACCTGTTTCCCTGCATTCCCCAAAGTCAAATAAAATAACCCAGATCCATGACTGGCCACCTTTCATTTCCAGGTCTGTCAATCCACTCTAAATTGATTGGGTAGATGAGTCAAAAAAAAAAAAAAAAAAAATCTTACATTCTGTCAATTTACATATACGTGTGTGTGTGGTGTGTATGAATTAACTTTGTACCCAAAGAAACAGTGTGCCACACTTGAAGCTTTGCTGTTAATCCTACTGAAAATTCTTGAATTATTGTGCGTTTGGACATACAGAGACCAAATAACAGAACATAGATAATGGTGATGAATAGATAAGGCAACTTGGAGTCCATGCCCAGTTGTTTTGTAGTAGTCTTTATAGAAGTAAACACGCTTTTTACTATTATGATAGTAGATAGTCTAAGGTAAGTGCTCAATACATATTTATTGAATAAATTGTTATTTTTAACGTAACTGTATTATTTCTTGTTTTAAGAAAACCATGCTGAACTTGCTTCTAATTCTATGGATAGTACACAATGCAGCCACCGCCAGAGTTCCAGTGTCCTTTACCACCACCTCTTCCCCCTCTCCTTCCTCCCCACTCCCGCCCACTAGCCACCATCATCTTATTTCCTGTGAATTTTGCTGGGTTTATCTGTATATTTGTTTCATTTCACAATAATCCACATATGAGTGAAACCATCCTATTTTTCTCTTTTTTGAATGAATGATTATTTTAAGTATTTTTTTTTCAAATTAAAAATAAACTCATGATAGTAGAAGCTATGTGATTTTAACTGCTTTGGTATCAGTGCCGAGATCTCCATTTCAGTAGTGGTTGTTTTTTTGGGTCCTAAGACTATTTGAAAGGGATCAGAATTTGGTATGGCATAGATGAATAGATAGATAGATAGATAGATAGATAGATAGATAGATAGATAGATAGATGCATATATATAGACATATATATGTATATGTATATTATATATATGAAGGTTTTATCTCAATGAGATTATAGAAATACAAAAATATTAATTTAAACTTGTATCAGAGTTGTCCCTCTGCACCAAGCCCAAAGTATACTGTAATATTTCAGAAACTTGTCTCAATTCTATCCTTCTCCTATGCTGCTACTCCAGAGTAGAAAAGAATATTAATAACTGAGAAGAGAGACGTTAATGAACTTCCTACCCAATTTGGAGAAATTTGTTGTTAGTGAGTCTCTTCTATTTTTTCATCATAAAAGCATGATGTATGGTAGTAGAATTCCTAACATGTGCCCAAATATCTGAAGTTTCTAGGACTGATGATCATTCTAGACCCTAAAAATGTGACTTGGACATTCTTTCATGTTAATCATCAGTAAATTAGAGGAGCACCACAATAATATTATTCTATTTATCAAATAAAGTGAGAATTCAAAGTATTCAAAGACAACAAGAAAGTGACAATGATTATTGCTAGGTTGTAAGAAATGCAACACTCTTTCAGTCGGGAGTAACGTGATCTAGCATGCCTTCCTCATCAAATTCCAATTCAGTTGACTCTTTCACATCCTTTCTACTCAATTATTTTTCATTGTTTACTCCCTGATATATCCTGTTGCATTATTTGTCATTCGATCCCTGCCTTGAATAATTGCGTATTGCCACACATGGTGTCCTCCACCAGTGACAGTGTAAACTCTCACTGTACCAGTCATCTGACACTTAACATCTTTCTCTAAAATTTTCCTACAACATTCATAGTTTCTCTTTCTGTGTTTGTTTATATTTTACTAAAAGCAAATGACACCAACAAATCAGAGTACTATCTAGAAAAAATTATACTTTTCCTTTCTAAAAGTATCTGAAAGAGGATAGGCCTTGTCCTGTCATAGTTTGGATGGTTCTGTTTTTTAAGAAGTAGTTCCTTCTCTCAGTGAATAGGGCAGTCTTCAATTTTTCATTTGCACTCCAGCAATAGATAAAGGTTGGAACTATTTAAGCCTTGACCAAACTCTGCTTTTAACGTGGGAACTATTTTCTATTTTTCATTTAGTTGATTTTACTTTAGGTATTAGAAAGCATTGTATTGTATCCTGGTGAATTCTTCAATTCTCCATTGGATGGTACTGAAACATTTCTTGTATGGGAGACAAATATTAGCATCACATCTGGGAGGAACTGGAAGGAAACTTTGAGACCCTTTTATTTTATTCTTCCATTTCCAAGATGATAAAGGATGGATGTTGAGACCCAATCAAAGGTCATATTGTGGTCAAAGAGGGAAAGATGTTTAGATCTTTGTACAACAGCTGGTCATCTTTCATGCTCCCTTGAAACCCAGATTTCCATGCCTTGCTCCACTGAGGCCAGACCAAGAAAAAAGGAGGCAGATCTGTGACCAACAATTTATGCTTGAAAATATAGATTTTACTTTAGTGGCAAATGGCTTCAGACAAATTATCACGAGCTAAATTCTTGTACACAGTGAGTCTCACATCTCACTGCACAGATCTTAATGTCTGGGCCATCAAAAGTAATGAACACCACTTCTTAGAACTGAGTTAAAGAACTCTTTCTTCAGGGTTGAGCAGTTTTGTCTGCATAACTCATTTCAGTGACCTGGAATGTATGTGACCGATATCTGATGAAAACACAGTAATATAGGTAGATATCATCATTTGCACAAAAAGTAAGTTGCAGAAACTCAACACCCATTTGAGCTTTCTGATCAGTATATTTGGATTTTAATAGTAATATCCAATAAAGAAAATGTCTTAAATAACTATCAAATTCCTGAAACAAAAGTATTTTAAGAACATAAATTACTTATTATTCCACATCTCACATTATGTTAACACATTACAACTCCGGTTTACACAGCACTACCTTTAATTGAGGTAATAGAGTCATCTTCTTTTTTTGGAATTACATTTAAATTGTATAGTGCCTCCAATATTTTTTTCTTCTATCCTTTAGAATACTGTATTAAGAGTAGATTATTCATAGACAAATTGCAGTGAAAGGGACTTCAGATGATTAATATTTTAACTACTTGGGTATATAAAATTTTAATAATATAAAACTATATAAAAATATAAGGTAGCTATTTAGTTGTTAATCATTGTTTACATCCAGAACAACAGATTTTGAAATTAAATACATTTAATTTTATTTAATGTGAATTTTTTACTTTATTATTTATTTCTATTATGCTGATTGGTCAAATTAAAAAATGTCAGGTAGTAACACATTAATGAGGACTCGTTCTGGGTCTTAGGGCACTGCTGTTTGAAAAAAGATATTTGGGCACCACCTTGTGGGCCTTTGTAGAAAGACATGATGTGCTACACTGCTATCATTTACAGGTTAAAATTCTTAATTGCCTATGATGCTGAAGAGGTAGAATATCATTTGCTTTCCATAAATGTGCTAGGTAAAGGAATAATGAGGTGAATCAAAGGAATGACAAAACTCTTTATATATGAATTAAGATATTCAGTAGTATCTTAGAAAATCTGAAATGTATTCATTTAACAAACATTTACTTAGTTCCTATTAAATGGAGGCATTAGCTCATAAACAAATAAACACTGGACTTCAACCCTGTGGAGGGCTCAGGCAAATAAAAAAACAATGGTAAATTTTACCAATCTTTTAAAGTAATGAAATACAGCATTCTAATTAATGACACCATGCTGAAGCGTTTGTGATCAAATTATGCAAGTGTCTACAACTTACTTTGATATGTGTCATTAAAATATATGAATAGAAGGGTAGATAGTGCATAGTTACATGATAGAGCAAATGGAGCAACTCTGAATAGATTATTTATTGTATAATCTAGGTGATATGCAGTGGACTTGTATAATTCTGCTAACTTTTCTGTGTGCTTGAAATTTTCATAACAAAATATTGGGCTGAAAAAAAGTTAATGACAATTCAGTGTGATATTTTCTATAAAAGAGACCTATTATGAGAATATCCAGCCCAGAATGACACAGGTCAGAAGTCTAAGGGGCAGAGGATAAGAAGG
Source organism: Solenodon paradoxus (assembly GCA_004363575.1). NCBI lineage: Eukaryota > Metazoa > Chordata > Mammalia > Eulipotyphla > Solenodontidae > Solenodon > Solenodon paradoxus. The sequence continues at coordinate 5,949 of RJWH01003917.1, read as the reverse complement.
GGTTTCTTTTAAGTCATGTTAAAGGGTTTAGACTTTTGAAAGCAAATAGCTACTGAACAATTTTAAGCAAAGGAGTCATAAGATTACATTTTCATTTTAGGAAAATCATTCTGATGACTGTATGAAGAATGTTTAATTGTTGGGAACCAAGCCAGAAACTGAGAGACCTATTAGGAAACTTACTAAAATGCCAATGAAAGATAAACTTTCAAGTATCAACAGTGGAAATGGGAAGAAGTGGAAAATTCTGAGAAATATTTAGAAAGTAGGAAAGGGAAGGATATGAAAGAAAAGGATGGCTTCCTGAAAAGTACTTAACAATTGACTCCGGGGTTGGGGGAGTGTTTTTATCAATATATGTACACAAAAGTATTATATCTGTCTCTGAAATAAAGGATATGCAGCATACAATTTAAAAATAACAAAACGGACAATATTCTCTATTGTAAATTCTGTTTAGCAAGTTGATTCTCATAGAATGCTTTCAGTGACTTTTGCTAAATTGCTCTACCCTTGGCCAACCTACAGTTGCAACTGACAGATGACTGTAGTTCTAATAGGAATGTTGATGGACATTTCTCTTTTCTTTGACAAATAAGACAAAATGATATAGAGAAAAAAGTACATATGTTGAAATTTTGTCAATGATAAATAACTTCTTAACTGAGTTAGATAATTATTTTTAAATACTGAAATAGTTTCTCAACTTTTTTAATATTCATTCATTATATATGCACTTTTTAGCTTATTCTGTACTGTTACATTTTATGTGTTACTCTCTCTAGTTTAGGCTGTTAAAAAAAATAACAATTTAAGCCCTAATATATAGCCAACTTTGTTGTGTAAATTCTCCCACTATGGCTAATTTCAAATTACCAGTGAGACGTCACTGAATGGGTTGGAAAGAGAGGCACAATAATATAGCATCACACCATTACAAAGGATTTCTACCATTCAGATAGAATGAATGCAAAAAACTTCAAGTTCATGGACAATAGTAAAATTTCATACAAAAATCAGGAAATGATGAACTTTATAGATTTATTACTGCTGTTTTCAATATAATTATTTAGTTGTAAGTTTATATAATGTAATGTCTAACAATAAGTATCTTGAACAAAGGCTCATGAAATTCCTGAAAATTTAACAATTAGCTCTAACAAGGTGGCACGAGCCATTATCATTATGCCAGCTCTAGGTTATGTGATGCCCTCCTGCCTGTTAAAAGAAGCCAGATCATAAGTTTGAGAACTGGTTCTGTCACTTGCTTGCTTTGTAACCATGGATTTGCAGCCTCATAACCTCAGTTTTCATATCTGCAAAGTGAAGACTGCGAGGAAGCCCCTAATAAAAAATAATACCACCAGCAGCAGAAATGGTGCAAAAATAATACCTTTCATTGTTTTGTGACATAAACAGAGCTTTGTAAATAATAAAAATTGATAAATGTTCTTTGGCATTTAAAACAACTTAAATGACAAGCAACATTAAAAGGTATTTATAACATATGCAATAGGCAGAGAATAAGTATCCAGAATATATACAGAAAACATAGTAAGAAAAAGTCACAAAAGAGAAAAAATGTGAAAGACAATTTATTGAAGAGAAATCTGAATGGACAATAAATACATGAAAAAGTCTTCCACCTCATTAGTAATTATAGAAACGAAAACTAAGCAATCCTTACACATCACATCTTTTCCATCAAGTTTCAAATTTAAAAAATACTAACATGTACAATGAAAACTATAAGTCCTTCTTAAAAGACATAGAGGAGGTACAAAGAGATGGAAAGACATCCCCTGATCATGTCTGGGAAGAATCAACAACATCAGAAAGATCATCTTACCTAAAGCAATATGTAGATTTAATGCCATCGCCATTAAAATCCCTCAGGCATATTTCCAGGAAATAGAACCAAAAATCTTAAAATGTATATGAAACAACAAAAGGCCTTGAATAGCCAAAGCAGTTTTAAGAAAAAAGTCTGGAAACAAATATTGGCGAGGAATTAGAGAAAACAGCACACTTTTACACAGTTGGTGGGCGTGCAAATTATTGCAACCCCTATGGAAAGCAGCATGGAGAGTCCTCAAAAAATTGAAGATTGAAATCTGATATGAGGCTGCCATCCCTTTTCTGAATATTTACCCAAAATATACAAAACACTCATTCATAGAGATTCATACACCCCTGTGTTTACTGCAGCCCTATTCACAATAGCTAAGAACTGGAAACTACCTAAGTGCACAACATCAGATGAATGGATCAAGAAGATGTGATACATACATATAATGGAATACTACACAGCCCTTAGAAGAGATGAAATCCTGTCATTTGAATCAATATGGAGGGATCTAGAGGGGATACGCAATGTGAAATAAGTCAAAAAAACAAAGACAGATTCCAGATGACCTCACTCATGGATGGAACTGAACAGGCAAAACAAAGGAACAGATGAAACAAAACCAACCCTTGGACACTTGCAATGAAACTGAGGTTACCATTAGAGAATGGGACGAGAATGGGGGAGGGGGAAGAAATGATGGTGGAGCCCAATGTGCAATGGTGATGAACACTTGGTAATCTGGTTGAGTGCAGGGTGTGTTGACATATAGCTGAGGAATGGGGAATCTATACATATGAGTTTATTTTAATGTGTAAAAATAAAAATTATTAATTAAAAAAAGTAGTTATAACGGGTGAACGAGACCATCAGGAACTGGAGCACTAATAGTGGAAGTGTGATTTGGTGAAACCGCATTGGAGAGCAATTTGGCAGTATCCAGTAAAGGTGAAATTTATACATGTGTGTGTATATATATATATATATATATATATATGTAACTTTTAGAATATGTTCTAAATAAATTCTAGCACATTTGCTAAAAAATATACAAAGAATTTTATTATAAGAAAAGTTGGAAAAATCTAAACATTTATCAACAGGAAAATAAATACATTGTGACAGTTACATTCATTCATTTACTTTTTCAACAAATATATATATATATGTGTAGATATTCATATACATATTTAGGTACATAAATACATATATAAAATATCTACTTTCTTCTAGGTGCAGGAACAATGGCAATGAACTAAAACAGACAAAATTCCTGACCACATGTAGTTGACATACTAGCATAACAGAATAAAAGTAACTAAGGAACCATCAAAAGGGACCAAATACATAATGTGCTATTGGGAATGAGTCTTCGAAATACAGTGTTAAATAGAAATAAAGCTACAGAATGATATAAAATATGATACCTTTTCTATAAAATATAAAAATGAGCACAATAATATTAGCTGTTTTATGAATATATTTGCAAGTTGTAAATATACAAGAAACATTGATAGAAGAAATACACAGCAGCCTTCTTATAGTGGTTACCATTGGGGAGAAAGGAAAGGGGCTAGGACTACAAAGGAATACAAAAGGGACCTCAACTCTATTCCTAAATTTGTTAAAATAATAATAAAGACTTGAAATAATTAAATTCTAGGTGATTAGTAAATGGATATTATCATATTACCCTTTATATTAAAATTTTCATAATAAAAAATACTTTGAAATCCCTTTAATCAATCCTTCAACATTCTAGCAATAATTAAAATAGAACTGAGAGTGGTCAGGTTTATCAGTCATCTCAGATGCTCTTCTGTGAGTCACCAGGTTCTGTTGCTTCTTATTTTTCACCTTTTCTCCAAATACCTCTAATTCCACCAGACTTGCTTCACTTCAATAACCTGTGTCCGCAGTGTCGGCAAATCAGTCACTCTGCAAGTATCCAGTAGTCATGTGTATTCATAAACAAGTCATCAGTTATGACTTGTCAACATCCATTCCCTTTCTTTTCTACTTCAGCCTCCCCTCTTCCTCTGTTGTTGAGTAACTACCACTCCCACTGATCCTGCAGGGTACCACTTGTAAGGTTTTTCTGGGCTCCACGAGGAGAAAAGTTCAATCAGACAAAAAGCACAATAGTCAGGGCTTTATTGGGGTTTGCACACCCGGGCGAAACTCCCAAGTCCGCAGAGGGCCGGGAAGTCGCGGGCTTGGAAGTCACGCGCAGAACAAAGGGGGACGGCTCTTTAAGCAGAGGAATTTCGCGGGCTTCCCATATGGCGATTGGGGATTGGCCCCGTGAATCCAGGTATGGGGGTCTCATCCCTTATTCTGACGTCATCCACCATTTTCCTGGGCTTGGCTGCCGTTTTCCCGGGCATGGCCGCTGCTGCTTTTGTCCCTGGGCCAGCCTAACACCACTGTCACCCAAAAGGTGCCACGGCCTTGACACTAGACAGCGAGGTATCTACCAACCACCACCATTATACCCTGCGCTACATGCTATGTACAAAGTGGAGAACCTATTGATTCCTTTTCGTGTGTGACAGTCTGTAGGGAGGTAGCGACCTAGATCACATACGGAGCCTCTGTAAGTGGTCCCCCTTGAAAAAGAATTATACATTCCTGCCTTCTTAAAGTCTGATATACCCATGTGATTGGCTTGGGAAATTATTAATAGAGTGAAAATATGTTGCTTCAAGAAGTATCAAAAGCTAGCATGTTGGTTATCTTGCCTTTTTTCCCCCACTTCTGCCCTAACAACAGGCTGTATTCCTGATAGGTGACTTCTGTTACTCAGAGCTTGATTCCAATGTAGGTCCCAGAGTGAAAACAAACAGAATTTTTAAATGCAGTCAATGCATGATAGATGAAGATTGTGCAAGTAAACTATCTATATTGTGAGTCATTGGGAGTTTCGGGTTGTTAATTATCACAGCATACCCTAACATCTCATGACTGATACAGATACCAGAGCTGTATTCTACCTTACAGAGAATATAGTGAAATAGTTCTATGGCAAGCTCTTGGTCCCTCACATCCTATGTCTCTAGGACTCATCCAAGGGAAATGTACTGAAGAACATCTAGACAATCAATTCTACAATCTGCTCACTCTCCCACAGCAAGCTCACTCACTTTCTCTCTCCCAAGTCATTCATTCTCCCAAGGCAAGCACATCCTGCCTGGCTCTCTCTTCTCTTAAGGTGATTTACCTCTCTGATCTCCTAAATATATTTAAAATAAAATGCAAATTAATTAATGATAGCATGCAGGCTCCATGTGATCCGGCACCTCTATAGGTTTTTCTTCTACTATTTACCTTTCCTCTATACTCCTCAATTCACTTTGACATTTCTTTAACTCATAAAGTCTATTCTCACCACAGGTCCTCTAATAGTTCCCTCTGCCCAGCAGGAGAATGAATAGTCTACATGTAATCACGTGGCCACTCCTATCTTCCCTATCAATTGACACCCTACCTCTACCAATTATTTATTTTTTTTTAGCATGTTTATGTCCCTAACTGAAACAGTTTTGTTTACTTGATACCTTTTTTTTTTTTTAACTAATTCTCTCACTTGTACATTGCCTTCTGAAAATAGAAATCTCATCAGTCTTGAGTCCGACCTGCGGAATAGTCAGCTGGGGTCCGGAGATCCACCTAGAACGGATGAAAGGAGTGGGACAAGAGGTGCGAAAAATGACAGCAAGACAACGAATTCTGATCAAGCTGCAAAATTTTATTAAAATGGAGGGACTTATATAGAAAGGGAAAAGAAGGGAAGTAGTTCTGATAGGTGGCCCCTGTGCATGTCTGCTGCGTGCTCTTTAGTTGGATTGGAGGGTGGGTGCATGTACAGTGTGTGATCAAGACTCTGATTGATTGCTAGTGCACATGATCAAGGCTCTGACTGGTTGCTAATTGATTGGTTGCTAATATTCTTGGTTGCTAATGTTTATGCTTTGTTTATGAAAATAGGGAGGCGACCGTTAGGCAAACAGGGCAGTGGCTGAGGTACCTCTGAGTGTAATTTTCTGTTGGATTGCATCAGCCTGGCTTTGTGGCCTGGCCCAAGTCCCCAACATCTCCTCCCT